>JAEIIJ010017513.1:0-50807 GCA_018904815.1 Drosophila ogumai | reverse complement strand
AGAAAATGTAAAGGTGTGAATGTAAAACTGTAATTGTCAAACTGTAAACATTATAAGTAATGGTAAAATGTAATAAAATATTATCTGCAAGGGTATACAAGCTTCGGCGTGCCGAAGTTAGCTTCCTTTCTTGTTTTATATTTATTATTAGGCGGAGTGAATTTTTTAAAATGAGACAAAAATATGCTTAGTATAAAAGTAAATACAATAAAAAATTTAAAAGAAAACTTCTCCTTATGCAGTGTAAGTTTCCAGTTAAAAAAGTACTCTACAAGGGAAAAAATAAGTGCATTTTAGTCACCTCAGATGGGGGAACCCAAGCTTATGCCTCTAAATAATCCATTATGATCTCCTTTGATCTCAGATATTATAATTTTTCCTTTTGGCCATGCCAAAGTGCTTATACCGCGATGATCTTTTCCCCTTGTGGACTCACCTTCTTATGCTGATTAAGAATCAACAACTTGGCTGCCTCCAGGATGTCTTTTCTTATGGCACCTGCCCCATTTCTATATTCCCCCATCTATGGGCATAAAAAGCAATGCAAATATAGACACACTTATACATATATATATATATATATAGTGCACCATATAGAGCAGACAAGTGCAGCAGCAGCTTCTCTCTTTGGGTTTTCCAGTTGAGTCTGGGTCTGCCGTTGCCGCTGTTGCTTTTCTATTTATTTTTAGCTGCTGCGCTGTGCTTAATATAAATAAAAATAAATGTAATACGCATGCAACTGAAAATCGTTATAGTGCCCGGCTGCGGGTTCACTCTCTGACTTTACACTGAGAGAAAACTAAGGCGGGTATTTTATATTCTTTGTTTATATTTAAAAATAATTTGTATAAATAGGAAAGCAAATAATAAATAACAGTTTTGTACTAAAATTTTTTTATTTAAGGTTCTTTTTATACTTTTAACATACTTACATATTTGTTTTCTAGACATTTTAAATTTGTTTTTGATTTTATTATATATTCAAAAATATACCATTAATTTTGTAATTTCTACAAATTATATTCTATTTTTCAAAATTGTTAACCATATTTTGTTTCGCATATTTTGAAGCATATTCTTGAATCACTCTTATCCGTGTATATTGCTGTCGTTTTTCTCCGCTTTTCCGGCGGCTGACTCTGCCTCTTCTTGATCGTCTCGTTGTCGTCGTTTTTCGTGCATTTTAAGGCAAAATGGAATTGCTTTTGGCCGTCTGCGAACGAGCGTGCGAGTGTGTGCGTACATGTGTGTTTGTGCAAGGACTTTTGTGGTTGGCCGAAAAAGAATTCTGCCTGCGTTTTGCTTTGCTTAACCCAAAAGTGCAATGTTTGCAAGGAGTCCCCCTCGCAACCCACTCCATCCCTTCCGAAGTCACCTCTCCCCCCATGTGTGTCAGTCAAACAGACATTGTAGCTCATCTGGTTGTTGTTCCGCTCGCTGCATATCCCTCTTTTTTTGTTTGTTTGTGGCGCAAGGACATTGGAATGCCTGCGGCTGTCTGTGGCACACACAACATAAATTTGCTTAAAGATTGACCAACTGGGGGGAGCGGGGAAAAATAAATGATGATGCACAATGCAGAGACCGATGAAGACGGAGACACAGACACAGCAAATAGACTAAGGTCAGAGCCAGGATAATTTGGGTACGAGATGGAAAATCCATAGCACACACTTCGGGGCAGACTCAGTCTGGGTTCGTCTGCCTGATTGTTTGCAAATGAACTTTAAGCCACTTGCCCTCCGGTTGCGCCACGCCACGCCCTCTCCATTCTATTCATTTCAATTTTCTTAGGCACTCCGCTTCCTCCTTGTCGGAATTCTTTGTCCTTTTATTAACACATTTTCCCTGGAATTGGCGTGGCGGACTTTTTATGACCCCGGCCAAAGGGTTTTACAATTTGCCCAACAGCTCAGAAGAACACAGAAGGCACAACATTAGATCTGATTAGATTGCACTGCATGCCGGCTGTCCAATTTGCCCAAGAAAATTGTTTGTCAGCACTGGCAGAAATTTTGTAGCCCAAGAAGATAGAGATTAAACTTACAAAATATTTTTAAAAATGCAGTTAGAAAGAAGGGAAGATTAATAATGAATATCGTATTCTGTGAATAACATTTCTGGTAAATTATATATTTGACAATTTATTCAATTTTCTAGCCTACAAATTTTTATAATTTTATAATCACAAAGGAAAAAATTCTTTTTATTAATTAAATTCCTTTACAAATAGTTTATTTATTTTCTGTAAGTGTGTTTACGCATTGCGCTTTGTACATTTCGTTAATCTTGGCCTTAGGGGTCTGGAATTTTCCGTAGAAATGCTGTTTCTAAAAGTAGCTTGCGCTGCGTGCGACAGTTGCGTGGGATTCCCCCTCTCGAGAGTTTCGAACAGAACAATTTGCAGTCTCTTATTTCTGTCGTTCGATGGCTAATCACTGGTCCGTTGTCAAGCATCTTTCGCAGTTAATATAAATCTCTACCATCGCATCTGTTAATCAGTCTGAAAACTAAATATACATATATAGGGGGATTTACAGAAAATATGTTTGTTAAACAAAAAGATACAAAGGAATATGTAAAGCAAAAATATTTATTTGATTAAAGTTGTTGTTTGCTAATTAATTTGTAAAGGAATTCCAAGAAATTTTATATTTATTTGTAATTTATTTTAATATTATATGTATTCAGTATAAAATAAAAAGTGTACAACAAAAAATGTTTATTAATTGGCTTAAGCGATAGGAATTTAAACTGAAACATAGAAAATTGTTGTGTAATTTTATTAACAAGTTATTTTTCAATTTACGTATTAATTAAAACAACTTCCACTAAGTAAATGTGTTAAAGAAAAATGTACAAAATTAATAAACAATAAAATGTTATCTGTAATTGAACTACAAAGAACGGAAATTAAAAAAAAAAAATGCATAATAAAAACATAAAACTTTATGTACACAAAATAAAGCACTTAAAAACATTTTCCCTTAAAGACTTCCTAAAAATGCTACTCTTTTAAAACAATTCCCAAGCAATTTGAGTTGCGAGGCACAGAAACATTTAGTACGTGCATTTCAAGTTTCCGCCAGACTTCCTTGTTTTCCCCTTTTTTTCCTACAAACCCTGACCTCTTCCTTTGTTTTCCTTGGAGGAAAATTTGCCGTGGCTGACCATCTGTTTGCATTTGTATCTAAATAGTTTGGCCAAAAGTTTTAATTTGTTTGATACAAAACCGTTGTTGGCTGGCCTTTAGTGCGAAACCGAATAACAAAACCGTTCCGTTGCGATAGTTTAATGATTCATGATTGGAAAGTTAAGTTTATGCAGCTCATGATTTGTGCCGGGAGTTTGAAATAATTTATTACACGCCTGACAGAGCTCACCGAGGGAGAGAGTGGGAGGGAGGATAAGAGGGATCGCTAAAGTTTGCACAAACTTGTGCTTAGAAAAATAATAATAAAAATATAGAAGATAATTAACAAATGGCGAAACCAAGAGTGCCCGGGTAAATCGATAAGTTATTGCTGTTTGGCAAAATATATGTGGCTAAGCTTTATTTTTGCTCACTCAGCAGGAAATAACTCGGCAATTCATATTTCCTTGTATTATTTTTGCATACGAAGTGCCCCTTTAAAGCAGTTTTTAAATAAAAATAAATATCCAGAGACGTTTCCAATTTGTTTTTCAAGTCGGCCAAGAGGTCTTTGGAGCCTTGGCTGCCTGACTCCTTGGCCCCGTTATCCCGTCGCCCCACCCATTGATTACCTGGCAAATGCCAGGCCACATCAATCAATCGAGGCGGCAAAGTTTTATGCAACTTTCTGGTCCGTTGCGGTGTCTAACCAAGCCAATTAATTTGTGGTTTACATGCCATTCCGCCCGTCAATAAATAAATCCGCCCTGTCCGCACTCCGCCGGCTGTCCTGCCCCCACACCCCAAAAAAAAAAAAAGAAATTTAATCGGCTGCCGGGCGAAACATTTTGTGTAACGAAACATGCCTTCCTTCATTCCTTTGTTTCCCTAATTGTGTGGGCTGCAGTGTGCTCATTGAATCGAATTATTTTGCTTACTTGTGGCGAAAACAACAAATGCAGCCACAATAAATGGCACAAACTTTTGATTAAGGCATTTTTTTTGGTTTAATTAACTGTTTTGTCCTTGGCTCAGTGTGAGGAGAATCGAATGAATTTGAATGGAATTTCTTACAGCTATTTTCATTTTATTTTATTAATAGAGGTTATCAGGTGTGTAAGGATTTTAAATATTCCGGGAATATGGAAGGATTACAAATACTATTTAATTAATATATTTTATTGGTAATAAATTATTACTAGTGCTATAAAACCACATGCAGCTCGATACAAGGCGACTGTAAGATGGACTTTATCCTAGTATCTTTAGTGAGAAAGTTAAAGATAAATTGAATGTAAAAAATGTAGCAGTATTTTGATAAAGTTATAATGTAAGGGAATTAATTGTTTCTCTTTAAGAACATATATGAAAGTTGAAGAACTCTTATATCTTTCCTTAAAAAATATTTGAAACTTAAAGGGGAAATCTTTGAATTTTTATCGATTAATTAGTATAACTGTCTTAATTCAAATACAAATTAAATAAAACTATTAAAAAAGTGCTTTTATAATGTATAAATATTTTTGTATATCTATTTAAATATATAAAAAAAAACATTTCCAGTTAAAATATTATTATTACACAACTAAGGGAAGCAGTTAATTATATGGACAGTTAATGAAATCTCTGCCTAACTCCAATATTTTTTTAAAGGAAAAATATAAAAAGAATTCCATTCCGATTTTCCCAAGTGCAGAATATATATCCGGGGAGTAAAATTTTTGTGCTGATTATGAGTTTTGAGCTGGGGCTAAGAGGCTCATTAGGGGGTCGGGTTGGCGGGGGAGAGAGTGAAGTGGTGGCTTGTCGCACTTTAATTTTTTTTTTCTAGTTTGCGGTAATCTGCCAGTGCATTTAGCTCTCAGCAGTGGCCATCATCAGCCTTCCTCGCTGTCCCCAGATACCAGGATCCTTGGCCGTTTAATGCAGTCCAGAGAGCACTCGAGTAGTGGAGGAAAATGCTCGAGGGGTACGAGTGGGAAAAGTTGCAGTTGACACCATCTTAGGAAATTAGTTTCTTTTTCTACCATTTTTGACTTGACATCGTTTTGGCCGCTGCTGGCACTTGAGGCTTCCTTCGAGTCCTCCTCGTCCTCGTCCCCGTCCTCGTCCTCGTCCTTTGTGTCCGTTTCACACGGCCCGCTGTGTAATGTGAATATTCGTGCGGACAGCGTTGCCAGCGTCAACAAAGGGCGATGTCCTAACATAAATCCTGGCGCAATTCCTACCGTCCTCTGTGTGTGTGTGTGTGCTAAGCGTTTTTGTTTAACTTTTCACTTGACCCCCGAAATGGCCAACTTCAGCTGTCTTGCTTTGGATTTATGCCTTGGCTTTTTTTGTTGGCCATCTGCTAGGAATTTCAAGAAACGTTTCAGGTGGATAGGCTCACTTGTTGTCTCCGAATTTTCCTTTTATTTTTAGGAAGGTTAATTATTTCAACGAATTTATTGAAGAATTTTTAGAATTATTTTTTGATGAAAAATATTTATGTATTAGCAAATTCTTAGATTGAAGTAGAGGGATTATTTAAAGAAAATATATTCCTGACTTACACATAAAATTTCACCTTAATCCTGATAATAAGATTTCGATACATTTTCTAAAAACACGACACCGTAGAAAATGTAGTGACAGTTAAATTTAAGCATTAAGAGCAGTCCGAGAAGCACAGAAACCAGCACACAGATATATCCGTTATATAGATCTTGAATCTTTTTTATTGCAAATTAAGGATTAGCCAGTGGGAAAGTGCCATCGCCTTGGAATTTGCGTTTTATGTTTATGGGGTCAGGGCCTGAGCTGCTGATGGCCAATAAGTATTGAAAACCGAGAACGGGTTTGACCTTTTGCTGTGCTGCCATAATTCTTGGCCCCGAATCCCTGCTCTTTGTTTAGACGGGCGTGGTCGGTCCTCCGGTCGGGCTGGAAAATATATACAAACTGCCGCATGTATAGTACATGGGCCATCAGCCTGAGAGTCGGCAAACAAATCTGTTTAATTAAGGCGAAAGTCCACTCCGGCCAAGACAAACTCGTGCCATGCCCTGCCCGATAGTGCCGCATCCTGCTGTATCCTGCCACATCCTTCCACTCCATATCTCGCTCTTTGGCTCCGTGTGAGTGATGAGGTGTTGGTTAGCCTTTGGGCCAGGCAAATTGCTTGGTCAGTTCTTTGAGGCCGGCAAACACACTCACTGGCACACACTCTCTCTCACACACACACACACACATCCCGGAGCCCAGAGAAGAGTTCATTTCAGTCAAGGATGTGCCTGGGTGCCGGTGTGGGAAACGGATAAAGGATAAAGCGGAGGAGATGGCTAGGTGCCAGAGCGATAATTTGTTGCCAGCCAGTCGCAACCTCTCGTAACTTAGGTGCTGCCAAAAAAACAGAAGCTCAATTTATAAATGAAATCGTTTCGTTGCCTCTTCCCTGAAACACACAAGAAAAAAGTACATCAAAAATGAATTAAATAGGTCTTGTCTAGGCTCGAAAAAAAAGAAACTCTGACAGTGGAAAACAAAAGATTTTATTACCTTAAAAAAGGTTACAAGCCAGTATTTGGCTAGAATTGAATTATTTCTTGTAAAATTAAGAAAAAGTATTTTTAACATAATTATGCTTAAATTGTAAGTAAGGCTTAATACAAACAAATTTGCATAATATAAATGTAGGACTAAAACCTATTTATAGATTTTTTAATGTACTAAAAAGGTACCTACAAAGTTTAACAAGAAAACTTCCTTCTTTTTCTTCAAATAAAATTGTAAAAAATAAAAGTCTTTCCAATATAATATACTAATATTTTGTTAAAACAAAAAAATATTCTTTGGGTAAATAAATTATTCCCAGTGCACTCTCCATTGTCCTTACTCGAAGCTCCCTATGGGTTCGGTTCCGCCTCTTTTGAGCGAGATTTGAATTTCTTTTTGTGTTACTTATCGCCTTGATAGATACACTTGGGTCCATTTGATTGCTTTGATGTATGGCCCAGAGAAATGGCAACCGCCGAGAGAGAAGGCTTAATGGAAAGCGGCGAAAGTGAGGAAAAGGTCGTCGAGGCGTCTTTGATTTGTTGCGGGCTCAATGCACTTGAATTTGTTTGCCTTTGAAGTTGCCACATTAGTTTCTGGCTGATTTGAAAGCCACACAAATTTCCCCATTTTTTATATTCAGTTTCCCCCTATGTTTCCCTTTTGTTTTGGTTTCAAATGAACTCCTTTGTCGTTAAATTTTCCTGTCGCTGCGCAACAGTTCCGCAGGCCGCAGGAAATGCATTGGCTAATCTATTTAAGCCATCGAGCGGCGTGACACTTTCCCTCTGCCTTCCCCGCCCCAGCTGCAGCAACATCGAATGCCCTCCAAGTTGCTGGCCAACAAAATTGTGGCATTTTAGCCGTTCCCCCAGTGACATCTGCTGCATGCGACATCACAGGACCATGCACCATGCCAGTGCTGACAGCCAGCGGCTTCGAAAAAGCACAGTTTGAAATATATCAATCATAATAAAGAAATAATAACTTTCTGAACCTAAAGTTTAAATAGAATAATATGAAATATTGTTTTTATACTGTGTCAAATAATAAAATATTTCTACATGTTGGTATATTTTTTTATTACAAATTATGCAGAGTGAAATTATAGAAATAAAGCCATACGCTTTATTTTGAAGGATTATGTATCTTCGTGAAATTAAAATAATAACAAAAATATAGTCAATGCTAAACGATATTTTATTCTTTATAAACTCAATATATTTTTGTTTTAAATAATTAAGATTTTAATGGCGATTTGGAATATATATATTCCTTCTTGCATTCACTGGCTGTCTTCTAATATTTTATCCTCTTAAAAAGACCTGAAATATTTGCATTTTTTTAATCGGTTTTGATCAATATGACCATATTTTGAACAATTTAAAATTTCAAAATTTTACAAGTAATAAAGGCATTATTTTAAAGATTTGTTGTGTTAGTTGCTTGAACTTAAACTAAAATCATTACTGCCAAATTTATTGGCATGAGGGGTAACATAAACCTTTTCAAATTAACAAAAAATGTTATAAATTGTGTTTCTTACGTCTTGATTCTGATTAAAAATATACATGATTTTAGGGTCAAAAATGACTCCTTCACTGCTTGATCACGTACTGTGGACTACAAATCTATCCCTTAAAATAGGAAAATCGCCAACACTGCTGCAGGGGCTTATTACGGGGGGAATGGGAGGTGTTATCCTGCCAAATCGCTGCCACAACAAATTCCGAGAGTCTGGCCAAATGAAATAGGATTCCGCAGTGTACCACAGTGGCAGCAGCTACATCGTTGAAAATACAACAAAAATAAAAAATAAAAATGGTTGTTGGGAGGAAACGTCATAAAAATTGTCTATTTCTCACATAGATTTTTATACACAGACAGACACCCAGGGTAAATATATAGTCCAATATGTATTTGTACTTTAGAATCGTCATGATGGCTCTTGCCAGGATTGCCAAGAAGATGCCGCATCACTAAGGGTGGTGGGTGCTTCTCAAAGAAGGCCAGGGGGTGCTGGAATGCAAGTTGTCACCTCTCCAGGTTGAGCCTGTTGCCTGGCAGCTGCTGTCCTACTGCCGCGTTTTTTTGCTGCACCCACTCTGCCAATCAGATAATAAAGCAATTCCATAATATACAAACTTAACCAGCTTAGCTTTCAATCTGAGACGCTACATTTTTTAAAGAGATTTTATTAGAGGCCAGTAAAAAGCTTTAAATATTCAATATTGAAAATGGTAAGTTATAAAAAAGATTTTTAGGAAATATATATTTACTTGTAACTAATAAGATCTGTATAAACATGTTTGTAGGAAAGCAAAGCCTTGCTTAGCTTCCAACTTATATCTGAATTTTTATTTTTATTTACTCAGTGGGTTTTAAGCTTTCCCAGTAGAAAAATTCTTCAAATTGTGCAGAATTTCATATCGTTTGTGCTAGAGCTTTAGTTTATCGTTGAGCAATTCCTGGTTCCGTACAGAATTTCAATCATACGATACGCTATATGGATACCTGGATTCCGCCTTGATTTTCTTTGAGCTCAAAAATCAATTCCTGTTTATTTTGCTTCCTTTGCCACTCGCTTGACCTGCTGTGAAAGTTCAGTGTTTTTTGTGGTGAATTTTATGGTAATGAATTTATGAGTTTCGGACGCCTTACCAGCAGACACTTGTTGACCATGGCCTGGGGGCGTGGTCGCTCCCGTCGCAACTTGATGTATTTCTGCACGCTGACATAGTAGACGGCATCGGGTTTTTGCAGGAGAACAATGCGATCGCCCTTCTCGGCGTTCTCAGTGGATCTATCCTCCTTGTAGCGCTGCTCCGACACGTAGATTTGGTCCCCGGCCGACGGAAGCTCCTCTGTGGCATTGAAGTTAACGAAATAGTTGCCGCAATCCTTCATCAAACTCTGGTTAGTTTCCGTGGGGGGATTATCAAACTGCATTTGCAGGAAGCTGTAGTGCTGGAGATCGGGGTCTGGGAATAGGGGTAAAATGGACACGGGCTTTGCGTTGCTCCTTGGCTTGATGGGATGCCGGCCAATGGGCTTCTTGATCTCCTCGAAGGTCTGACTAATAATCTCCTTCTGCTGCTCCAGGCTAACGGGCTGCAGTTCCACTTGCGTCTCCGGAACAGCCGGAGTGCGGTAAACTCCGGTGCGGGGACGCGTCGGCATGACCCGCTCCTTGGCAAACATCTGGGCGCACTCCTGAATGCGACTTGGCCGCTGCCTGGCGTCGCCACAATGCAGGGCCTCGATATCCGCCAGCAAGGCCGCGTCCCGGGGATCCATTTTCGGAGCTTCCTTGCGAGGATTGCTGCGCTGCTGCTGCTGCTGGGGCTTATCGTAAACCGACTGATTCACCAAATCAATGTCGAACAGCAGATGCAGCCCCTTGAAATGGTGCTCGTGCTGCGACTCCTGTTCCGGAAAGGACACCGGGTCCACCGTGTACTCCAGAATATCCCTGCCGCAGGGCAGGAATTTGCAATCCAGTCCCAGCTCGGGCATCTCATTTTTGTAGACAATGGGGCAGATGAACTGATTGCTGTGGGTTTTGCGGAGGGATGAGGATTTTGATGGGACTTGGTGATGAGTGCTCCTACTTACTGCTTGTCATCCTGCTTTTTCGGTTTGTCCAACTCATTTGCTGCCATTATGGTAGGGCTTCTCTCGTACGGTTTCGTCTTTTTTTCCAGCTTTTCGTTCACTCGTTCCGATTGCTCGACAAGTTTGTGATTTGTGATTTGTGCTTCGTCAGGATTTTTGACAGAATCTGCCACCGCTGTCAGATGTGTCAGTGAAACTAGGTGGAGCTGTAGTGTTCGAGAAGTCGTTGCAACACTGTTGGCAACACGGCGACTTGAATAACACCATTGTTGCAATTAAAATTTAAAAAAGTTAATTAATTAAATGCTTCTTGTTCTTCCCTTTCAGACTGCAGTCTGAATATAAAAATATTAATTTTTTATTCGTTTAAAAAAAAGCGTGTTATTTCTTTTTAGAGACTGCAAGTATCCCTGAGAAATAAAAGTGTTAGTTAACAAAGACTCAAGAAAGACTGCCCAACTATCACTATTACCACCTCTAGTTCTTTGATAAAAGCCCAGTCCTGGTTACGTGTTGGTTAACAAAGCCGGACGATAGCCACTTCGGTGGCCCCGACACGTGTCCCTAATCAGTTTTAGTTCCAAGGTCTCCTCACCTCAGCTTGACTCGCCCATAATCAGTCGACTTTAAAATCCCTTCCGTGTCACTCTCGCCCCACTCGCCCTTTGGACATCCGCAAGATGCGGGCCAGCCACTCGGCCATAATGGACTCTGACTTGGCCACCTTAGGTTTTGGCCAGAGCTAAGCTCATTACGTGGCACGCCTCCACCTCCGAACCGCCTCTACACCGCCTCCTTCTCCACTTTCACAACCACTTTTGCGTCGCCACCGCACATACAATTGCAAACTGTTGTTGTGGTGGCTGAGAATGGAAAATGTGCACTGAAAATAATGTTTATATTTTAAGAAAATAAATATTTACTTTAGTAAGAGTTTTAAACTTTTTTTAAAATTAAATTAAAACAGTGATAATTATGGTATAAGAAGGGTACTCCCTAGTTCTTTTCTGTATTTTTACAATTTTAAGAACATAAAATACCTCTTCCTAATTAGACACACTTTTCCCGCTGTGTAAGTAGGGGTCGCAGGATGATGGTGATGAGCTGTCCGATAGGAACAGTTGGAGGTTGGAGGAACACAGGGGGGCTGGGTGCCGGACGGCGGGTGGCAGCCACCATCCTAGTCGTGGCTCGTGCTGAAATTAATTGATGCGACAATGGCTGAGCAACGACTAACTTAGGCCTCCAACTCAATTGCGGCGGCCACATCATGAGCTCATCATCATTGCGAAGGGATGGCGTTGGCAGCGCCTCTTGGACTGGCAAGAGGAGGTGTGCCATGTGGATGCCCTCCCGTCAGCCCCATTCCGGGGGCTGTGCAATTTGGCGTGCGGAATTTCATTAGAGCCGCCGCAGTTGCCGGAGCGGCGGAATCAAAATTTAATTTATGCTGACATTGAAGTGTCTGTGGGGCAATTAAATCGACAGCGAGGCGTGGCGTGGCGGGCCGCCTTCGCTGCCTTTGTGTTGATTAAGTACCGCCGAGCAATATTTTAGCATAATGATGTCCTGGCACGCAGTTGGCACCGCTCACCGTTGCCCGCCTTCGGGTATGGCAAAGCCTTTGCCGAGACGCAATCCTTCACTTGAGCAGAAGGATTCGGACCGGAGAGCGCCTTTGATGGCTGATGGTTTGATGGCTGCGCCTGATTAGCCGCGCGATTAGCCTTTGTGTCCCAGAATTTACGACAGCTAAGCAAATTTTTATTCGAGCCCTTTTCGAGACGGCTAATTTGTTGATGGCCTCCTTGATGAACCGTCAAGCATTTTGCATTGCACATAATAATCCGGTTAGCCAAGGGATCGGGCTTAAATGGGCGGAAATAGGTTGGGGACCCAGAGAAGAATGCATTCCATGAATGGAGAAATTAAAAGGATCCCCTTCTTAGCTGCCACTTATCCTGTGCACTCGAAAACATATTTCACTTCTCCACAAAGTACTTACCGAAACGCGTTCTGTTTTTTGACAAACTTTCGCTGGCTCCGTATACTTTTTGTTAGCTTTAAGTTGTATTTGGGGGGGCCAAGTGGCAAAAGATGATTTTCTGCAGCTTGAGATACTTTTGGGTTACTGTTCACTGGCTTAAACTACTTTTGGTTTGCTTAAGAGACTCTTTGCTGTAGGAACTTGTCACACGCCGTATTTCGTTAGCTAAAGATACTTACTTCGTTCTGATTCTGAAGTTGGCAGATACTTTTCAGCTGTTAAAGATAGTCAGAGAAATATATTACTGTTTCCCTTAAATATAAAATTTATTTAAGACTTTCTTTATACATTACCTAAATTTAAATTTCCAGATTTCTTTCTGCATTGACCCCATTACTTTTCCTTTACTTTCCTTTACTTATCCGTAAGGTGTAAATCCTTTTTCCTTTCCTAATCTTATAAAGCACTCCTTATGTTTCTCCTCTCTGCGTTACGTGTCCTTTTTTGGCCTAATCACATAAAGAATTTTACTCTTGCCGCACGGGACTCAAAGGGAAACCCTAAATAGCTTTGGCCTTTCCTCTGATTTCAGACTGATTTTTCCTGCCAGTTCTGCATTCATTTTCCCCATTTTCCAAGGACTTAAAAGCCCGCATCTGGTCGAGTCCGATTTGAAATGCTAGTGGAGGCTGGAGCTGTAATTAAGCTCTCCAGCTGATTGGACACGCCCACTTTTAAATCGGGCATTCTACTAATTAAGTGCGAACGATGCTCACTCATGGAATGATGACTGCTTTCACCGCTTTTCCACACTGCCAACTTGTCCGGCCCCCTCTCTTTGTGGCCATTTCCCCGGGGACGTGGCGTTGACAATGCGGCATCGTTTACTGATTTTTCAATTGTCCACAGTTGTGTCAGGAGGGAAAATCCTGTGACAGAGGAGTGGGAGGAGGAGCGGTGTCCAACCTTTTTTTTTTCTTGGCCAGGTTTAACAGGTTTTCGGCGGAATATTTTTTAAAGGATAATTATTTTAAAATTAAAATTATAAAAGTAATAAAGTATAAGTATTTTTCGATCAGATTGACTTCTAATCATTTTAATGATGTAAATAAATTATATTAAAATATGAATTAAGCTAAAGTCAAAACCAAATTTTTGAATGAAAATAAGCAATAATTTATAATTTTTCTCGCTTTTTTTATTTACTAATTCTGAGCCGGATTTAGCACCACTGATGGTTTCCGGCATTCAGTTTCCTTAAGCATTGTGGGGAGACGAACGGCCACAAAAGTATTTCAGGAATCCTGTTGCAGGGCCAGGTCCTGATCCTTGTCCAGGTCCAGGTCAAGTTGAATTATTTTAATGATTCCTAACCAGGCTGGGCAACCGAGTCAGCAGAGGAGGGAGCAGGGAAGGAGTGTCGCATTAGCATGCATTACATCAGGACACAGGACACATTTGCACGTCTCTCCGGACGGCTCGGTCCTGTCTTGGTGTTGGGTTACCTAGGATTCCCTGGCAAAGATGCGGGGGCGGGCGGTAGGGAGGAGCATCCTGTAATTACTTTATCCGACATTCGTGTAGGATTTCCACTATTTTCGGCCGGCTTGACATAATAGCTGGGATGTTTGGGGAACGGCGGCGGCGGCGGTGGGGAGGAAGTGATGTAGATGGAGCCTGGAGACGGGCGTAATTGCGGCCAGTGACCGCCCACACAATTAGACGCCTTGCACATTCTCCGAAGCGACATAAATCATAATTACTTGCTCGACCTTTTCCGCACACCTCTCTGTCTCCGTCGCTGTCTGTCTTTTTCCCCACACTTTCTCTCTCTATTTAAGGGAATGGCCTTGGGGTGGTCGGGTGGCTGAGTGGGCTGGGTGGGCGGCGCCAAGCGCACTCGAGTGAAGACGTTTATTAGGCGCCATTACCTCGGCATATAAAGTGCTTTTTGGAGGTGCTGTGGTCTCTCGCCTCTCTCTCTCACACCGTAGCAGCCTCTCTCTTTCGTATCCTGCTCCGCCGTCTCGCTCGAATGTGTTTTCTGGACCACTACAATTGATTGCACTGTGGTTATGGGTCGAGTAATTCGTTGTTGCCATTCTGGCTTGCTTCCTGTCAGCGATTCCCTGGCCTCCTCCCTTCCGCCTTACTCGCTTTCTCTATTATTCCCCGATTCCCTGGCTTACTCTTTCCCGGCTTGCCCCTTTCGCTATCCTTCTCCAATTCCCTGAGGCGAAAAGTTTCACTTTGTTTTCGTAAATGCACCTGATGACATTTGGGTATTACCTGTTTTCAGTATCGGTTTGAAGGCAAAACCGGAGGCCATTCATTAGGTAATTATTTGAACAATAAGGTGGAATTTATGGGTATCTATTAGAGCTTTTAGTTGTTTAAGTTTATAATTCTTTTTAATGGTATTTATTGTTAATACATTTTTCATATTTACTATTGATATGAGTTTATAGGTTAAGCTTTAGGTTTAAGCTTTATAATTCTATAATCATATTTTAAACCACTAAATAATTATTATTATCTTTGGCTTTCCCTAATACATTTTTTAAATTGCCTTTACGGTAACATTTTTTTAAAACTAACTCAAGTAAAAAAAAAGCTTCCAAATTTTCTCTAAAAACTTCGTCCACAAGTAGACTCTAAATTGGAAAAGTTTTCTATATCTGAGAAAGTTTAAAGCCGATTTGAAACAATCAAATGAAATGTTTGTAGTTTTGGGATACATAAAATTATCAAGGGCCCGAAAAATATCTTCATAAAATGCTTAGTAATCTGAAGAAAATGTGAAAATGTTGAAACTTTAAACTATCAGCAGAAAACCAGCGTATGTTCCATCCCAAATTTATAACACAAAAAAATGGCCTCCATTTAAGGGCACTCAAATATTCGGCTATTGCGGAACTTACTCTCGCATTCAGTTACGTTATTATTGTTTATTTTGGCTTTTGAAACAGCTTTTAGGTGCTCTGTTGTCCAGGGCCAAATGAAAATTTAAGAGGCGTTCATTATTTATTTAGCCGGTACTTGGCTATTTTTTGCACTGACATCGATTTACGGCTCTCTGTCACCTCTCCTGGCACCTCCTTGGTCCTCCGTCTGCCCTGCTTTGGGTTGCATAATTAATAGATATTAATTTGTGAAAATGAAATATTCGCGGCTTTTTCGGCTATTGTCTGTCCGCTTAGTGGTTTTGTTCGGCTCTTATTTCCGTTGATATTTGAGTTTTTAAAACTGGCCAATCGCTGTTTTTGGAAATGAACCAAAATCCAATTAGACGCCTGCAAACCGAGCTAATGAAAATAGTTGCATTGTTGAGGTCGGATGGGTGAATGGCATCCATTAGCCCAAAAGGTTTACATTGCTTTGGGCAATTAAGGCTCGAGCCTCAACCATAACAAATTTAATTATGCAATTTCAGTGATTTACGCTTGATAATCCTCAAAGAAAATAGTTTAGGCCGCCAAACTTCTATAATGCTGCCCATTTGGCCGGAAGCGGAAGTTAAGCAAACGATGCTGGCATTATTTAATTAGTTCACAGCTCGCCTGGTGGCATGTTCGAAAGTTGATTATCTGCCTGTCTGCGTTTTCTTATTACCAAAGTTTTTATCGAGGCAAGAACTTGCCTAATTGTTGCAAAAAGACAAACAGTAAATGGGATTCCTCTGGCCCCTGGGGAGAGATGCCCACTTGCATAGGTGTAGGGCATAATTAATTTTCAATTAAAGACCGCTAAGACTCAAACCCGATACCACTTCTACCCCGTTCATGTCTGCTGCGAGCTGAAAGACGGGGTTAATGTCAGAGCCTGGGGAAGCCCGAGGGCACACTGCCACTTGTTGTCCCTGCCGCTTTGTTTGTGTTTGTGTGTGACAAAGTAAAAAAAGCCGCAAAGTGTGTACGTTTACCTTGCCAAAACCAAAACCATGGCCCAAAGGCAAAGGCGGGGGCGGTTCCAGGAAAAACAATGAGAGCAGTGGCAGCAGCAACTCTTTAAAAGAAAAGTTAGCTGCGGTGCTTTGCCATTCAAATTAGTCCTTGATCATTTATAATGCACAGCCGCAAAGTGTGCTGGGAACAGGTCCTGCACGGGAGAAACTCTTAAGTTGTATATTTTATATGGGAATACAATTAAAAATTATTGGATTAAGAAATTTAAAGGTTCTAGTTGGGAAATACTCTTACATTTACTTTTAAAGTTCATAAAAAATATTACAAATTAATTAAACAAGTTCATATATATATTTAAATTATTTTCTCTTTGTGCAACGTCTCCACTGTTCTGCTTTGGCTTCGGTTTTCCCTGCTCCCGCACCGTGTTTACATCATTTGCAATTCCCATTCGGCCAAGTTGAAGCCGTCGTCTGGCTTGGACGGGGTCTGCGGCTCCAGCTCCAGCATCGGATCTTGGAGCACAAAACTAGGTTTCAGGTTAATTAAATTTTATTCTAGTTGCTGGCCAGCCGGATGAGGCGGACACGAGCAGGGGGAGAGGGCCCACTCTGGCCGCAAATCCCACACAGAATGGCCCTTTCTACTGACCAGGACCAGAGATGCCGCAGCCGGAGAGAGAGAGAGAGAGAACAACCACAACAAACGTTTGTTTCCAGGTGGCTGCCTTGGGGCGTATACGTGATGCAGATGGGACAGAGTCCCCACCCAATTTCACAATTGCGGGTGTGTGTGTGCGTGAGAGAGTGTGTTTACTTTGTGCCATTCATTCTAAAATGCATGATGAGCTCCTTATTATTGCTTTGTACTCGAACTTTTGCACAAGCGGCAAAGTTTCCTATTTTCCGCAGTTGTTCCTTGTTTTGTATTGTTTCGAGCCGAAAGGCGGTGGTGGCAGCAATTGAGTCGCTTTTGTTTATTATTTTTTTTGCACAGGCTCCACTCTGGCAAAAGTTTTTCAAAATGCAATCGATCCGAGTTGAGGCAGTAGTTTGTGGCGAAAGGAAATGAGTCTGGAGCGGCAAGAGATGCAGATTATTTCCGATTTCCGACACACACAGACAGAAGCCATTTAAGCAGCTCACAATTGAGATATTTAATTTCATATTTTTGTTTATTTTCTTAAATATAAATTCGTGATGTCTAAGAAGTGTGAAATCTCGAATAAAATGGTTTATCTTTCATTGAACAAAGGAGTGTGAACATAATACTTTAACATACACAGATCATTTGCTCCTCCAGTTTCTCTTGTGGAGTGGAAAAATGACTTCCTTGCCCTTATTCAATTTGCTAACACATAAAATATTCAATTATCCTTCAAAAAAGTGTTGCACTTGCCAAATTACAAGGCAGGACCCCCCGAGTGGAGAGATAAGGCGCTCGGCGCGAGTCAAGATGCCAGAAAGCCGGGTGGCAGGGCCAGGACTCTGGCAATCATCCATCAGCGGACGCAGGATAATGCAATTGAGCAGCAGCTGTCTGCTCGGACACGCCCTCACTTGCCACGCCCTCCCCACACCGCCCATCCTCCTGGAATCCTCAGAATCTTGGGCTGCTTGAAGAGCTGAGCAAAGCAGAAGATAACGGAGAAAAAACTGACACAATGAGGAAAGTGTGACAATGTAAATAGTCACATATACACACACACACACACACGTGCACTTGCAGACACTCGTGCGGAAGGAGATAAGAAAAGGGTCAGGGGAAAGGACGAGGAGTGCGGCAGGACGTGCGTGGCTTAGCACAACATTTCCGCTTTCGTTTTCCATCTGTTCGAGCATCAAATTCCTTGCTCCTTTTTGGCGTGCAATTTTCCATTGGAAAACGAAGCAAGCACTTGATGCATGTCTCCTTCACTATGTGCTGCACTGAGAGAAAACAGGGGAGGGTTTTGTTTTGATCTACAGTTTTTTCTTTGATGTTATATTTGTTGTTATTACTTAAAATAAACATAAGTTGAGAAAGTCTCATATAAACAATATTAATAAATACATTTTTGGGCTTGACAAATATTCAACTTCAAGTCAATACAGCCATGATTTTCTCACAGTGCCTCCATGTGCATATGCGGATATGTGAGTGGGTGAAATTGAAGCATTACAATGTCGACTGTTGATGGCATGTTGCTGCTCCCACTCCTGCTCGTTGTCCTGAATCTGTTCCTTCGGTTCTACTGACACCTTGTTGTGTTCGAAACGAGGCAGGAAGAACCCCGACCGAACCTAATCCTGGCTTGCAGCAATCGCTGGAGTTGGAGTTGCCAGGTTGCAGGGTTTCAGTCCTTGGGTGGTCCTGGCTCCTGGCCTCATTTGCAGCTTTCGAGTTGCCGCCTCGTTACACGTTAGCTTGTTATGCTTTTATGGCGGTCCTTGTACTTTTTCCATTATGCCCGGCAAGTGTTGTTCCTCCTGCTCCTGCAGCTCTTTGAGTCCTGCTTCAACTCCTGCTTCAACTCCTGCTGCTGCTCCTACTCCTGCTCCTACTCCTGCTCCACTCCTCCTACTCCTTACAACCGGTTCTGGGTTTTCTGCTTACCCCGTTCATTGTCGTCATCGTCGTTGTTGTCCTTGGGCTTTTATTGCATGTTTTATGGAAATTTTCAGACATTAGACGCACTCTGCACATCAAACGCATTTAACGCATTTCAGGTCTTCCACTCTAGGGCTGCTTTTCATTCTGTTCCCCCCTCCTGTTCCCCTGTGATCCTGCTGAGCCCTTGGCCACCCACACGGCCCCCTTTATTTGTGTGCCCTTCGTGTGCCCGTCAGCCAATTTAGATGGCCCAAAACGCACCTGAGCAAAGTTATGTGCATGTCCCAGTGACTCAATCTCTATTACTGCACTGTCGAAAAATTGTGTGGGCTTTGAACACACTCATATACACTTACAAATATGTAAAGGTAAGAAATAAAAAATAAATTCTTTGATTAAAAATTTCGAATAATATTTGATAAAATTAAAAGTTTCTTTCCATATTTTCTTGATACCATTATTTTTCTCTCACTGTGCGATACGTGACCCCAGACCCCCCGTAAGTGTGCCTCTCTTCCCTGCCCACGTCACTGTGCATTTTGGCTTTTCGAACATGGAACACAAACTGCTAATTTGGTTTGATGTATTGCTCCAGAGACATCCATCAACAGCCGAGGCCCCAGTACCCAGTACCCAGTCCTCAGTTCTCAGTTCTCAGCTCTCAGATCTCATCTCTCGGCTTGCCAGCTCAGTTCTTCGCTCGGCTCCATAACAATGAAAGGCCGTAGGCCCGAAACCAAAATTGATTATGTGAAATTTGTCTGACAGTCCGAATGTGCGTGTGTGCCACTCGGCTCTCTGTCCGCAAAAATGTTTCGAGTCGTCTTTCCTGCTGGCATCGATACTTGGGGGAACTATTGGCGGCATTTGTTTCGATTTGCGTTTGCATACGGAATGGAAGTCGATGATATGCCCAGAGAGTCAGGGATGTCGGAAATGATTCCTGGCGGACAGGATTGAGAATTGGATTTGTGGAAATCAAATGAAGTCGGAGTTGATCAGCAGGGCCAGTTGATGATTAATCAAGCCGAAGGATTTTGGGGGATATTTAACAAGGAAATATGACCATTCGGAAGATGTGTTATTCTCTCAGAGGGATAGCAGTAGCTTTAATTAATCAAATTTCCTTTTCTATTGTAAAATTTAATAAATAAATAAAGGCTTTAAATCAAAAGCCACCTTGCACCACGTTAAGTAATTATAAGTCTCGCATTTGTTAGGCGTGTTAATCCCCATTTAATGTGACAAATTTCAACACCAAATTGCCTCAATTAAGTGACATTAAATGAACTTGCTGTTTTCGGACGAATAATTGACACACAAAACGCATTTGTGCGTTCATCTGCCAAACAGAATAAAAACAGTGGCCCGCAAACACAAGTTATTAACAACATTTAAGCTTCGCGCCTGGCGCTGCCTCCATCGGAATAAATGCATAAAATATGTTCACCTGAGTGGTGAGTTAATCGACTCTTTTTTTCGGTAAATTATAGCCATCAAATTGCATTAATTTAACGACATTTCAATGGACTCAGCTTAATAGTTTTTTAAAAACAGAAGCGTAGAAAAACCCTTCACTCTTTGGATGGATGTCGTTAATTCAATCAATGCGCTGGCAGAAGCCATGCGACACAACAAATGCTATTAATTTTGGCTCAACACACACAGGGCAACACGGTGGACGAGGACTATAAATTCATTTATAACTTTGATACGGGCCATGCCAAATGGCCACACAATGTTTGTCCGAGTCAAATCCACTTTCACTTGACACATAAATTGAGTTAAAAGGAAAATGCCAAATTGAATTTTATTTACGTTGAACATTCACGCTCGATTTCACACACGAAGTTCAAACCGAAACAAATCCGCCCGCAAACAAAAAATATATATATATATAAATTGAAAAAGAGAAGGCACAAGTGAGAATTCTAACTGGCAGTATATCGACCATGGAGTACCTTGTTTTCTAGCTTGTAAAAGTCATGGGAAAGTGACCACTTGCCAGAGAAAATATTAAGGAAATTATGTTACATGTAAACTGAATTGATTTGTATTGTTTTTTATTTGTTTAGCTCCTAAA
Source organism: Drosophila ogumai (assembly GCA_018904815.1). Taxonomy (NCBI): domain Eukaryota; kingdom Metazoa; phylum Arthropoda; class Insecta; order Diptera; family Drosophilidae; genus Drosophila; species Drosophila ogumai. The sequence continues at coordinate 29,958 of JAEIIJ010017513.1, read as the reverse complement.
ATTATCAGAATTATAATCTGTAGATTGTCAGTTAGATTTTTTAAATATTTTAAATCCTTTCCCAAAAAATACAATATACCCACCACCACTATTGGGTATTAAAATCGAAAAAGCCAGGGAAAGCAAAATCTGGCATAGTGAAAATCCCCCCAAACCCACGTGAGTGTGTGAAAAGCGATGCCTGATTTTGTCGAACCGAGCCCGGAGATCCTTAAAGTCAGCAAAATGAAATTTACATGAGGCCAGCAGGGGCAGCAGGACCCCAAACCGAACCGAACCGAACCGAACCAAATCTCATTGTTATGCCAAGACATTGTCGTCATCAAATTATGGGCATGTAAAAATAGTTGCCATCCTCTCGGCCATATTGCTCGGCATTATGTAAATCTCTCGCCCTTCCCGGCGACACGCATTTAATTGCAGGACGGAAGCGGGTAAGGACTTTATGACCGACATTACACGAGTGTTAACGATGACAATGAGCGGACAGGATTGGAGGTCCTGCCACCTAGCACGTGGTGCCCTCCTACGAACGTGAACCAAACAGGCCCGGACTCATTATAATTCGTCTGGTGTCTTGCTATTTTTATAGACACTTGCCACTCTGTTGAGACTGCTGCTGCTCGGCACTTCATAAATAATCAGATTTCTCCTCGCAGGCCGGAGATGGATCTGCGGAGCGGGTGCCCCCAGCCGGCGTTTATTGAACCCTGCCAGCCGCCGCCACTTGACATCTGCGACGTCTTAAAGGGAGGCTTCCGTTCCGATCCAGCTTCCGTCGCCTGTCATGCCTATTTTTGTATATTCATATCCGAAAATTGTATATGCTTAAGCGCCGCTAAGCCAGACAGAGCCGCTGACAAATCCATGGGTAGTTTTCAATTGCCAGCCATTTCAATTTGTTTTCTTGTTTTTTTTTCCACTCCCGGGAGCTGCCTCCCATCTTTCGCATCCATTTTGTAGACTTGACATAAGGCGGCGCGTGGTTCTTGTTTTTATTTTATTTTTTTTGCTCCTTAAATAGAACATGCTGTCAACACGATGAACGAAGGAAGGATTCGAATGGTGTTCTGGAAAGGGTTATTCATGGGGGATTCATCGGGCTTAAAATATTCAAAATGTAACTGACCTTATGTTTATTTATGAAAGTAATTAATTTATGAATTCTGAGGGGATATGTTCCAAAATGGTACTAAAAGTGTGCTCTGAAGGTTGAGCAGGAGCCATTTTAAGGCACATTGTGTGTAAAAGCGGGAACAAATAGTGCATGTAAGTGGGAATTTAGTTAAAATTCTATTTCTGTTTCAGGTTATAGAAAATATTAAACAAAACTTTCCAAACTAGTCACTTATAATTATTCCCAAATTCTTAAATATCTCATTGAAGTTATATTTGTCAGAATAAGCTGCAATTAATATCCTGTATCACAGTAACTTAAAGTTCCTCAGTTGATAAGCTTTTAGTTGCTAAAATTCCAATACTGGGTAACCCTTTTTATTTATTTACACAATTAAATCACCGCCTTAATGGCACTTACCAACTCCATTAACTCTGACAAGTGGTGTTGCATCTGCAAACAGCACAAATGCAGCACCGAAATGGATTGCAGGAACATCCTGGGCAGATCTGAATATTTGGCAGGACTCAGCCCTTGGCTCCTTTTGTTTAGTATCGCCTGTCTGGTGTTCCGTTGTTATTTTTGTCATATTCAGCCGAAACACTTGTGGCAGATGTGTGTGTGTATGGTAGCGAGGATCCTGGATAGGGGCTGGAGGATGGTGTCCTGGCCCGGAAGCTGTTGAGCGCCTAAAGAGGCCACGGGGACGAGCAGGGTAGATGGGCGGTGTTAAGAGGGGCGTGGTGCGACCTACAGCAAACATTGGCCAAAACACAAAACGCGACGACCAGAATTCGGCTGCCTTTGGCTGCACTGTGAAATCAGTTTTAGGACAAACAAAAAAGAAGCACTGTAAAAAATATTACTCAGTCCTTAAAAACCTAAATGTAAATAAGACATTTGTTTAGGATAAATTTTGTGAATGGGGAAACCCCTAAGAAAATTCGTAGAAGAGTCTGGACTTCAAAGCAATTTGCATTCTGAGAATCCATTTCTTAAATACATTTCGTAGTTTGCTCATATATGGTACATTCTCCGTGTAGATGAGAAGAGCCGCAGATTTCCAGAACTCTCTACCGAAATAGGCCCGAAAAAGAATTTCGTAAAGGAAATGCTCAAAAAAGCATTGCGGCTTAGTGAACAACCAAAAGTAAAAAAAAAAAAAAAACACAGAAATACGCACAAAACAACCCAACAGCTCACTGCTCTTTTATTTGCTTAAATTTGTTTAGCAAGTTTCACAGTTTTTGCGGCCACTTTTCCCCATTCAACTCGAGGGGCGAAAACTTTTGGAGCAGTTCCGCTCCGGATTGGATGGGAAAGGAATGGTTTGGCGTGGCGTGGCATGCCAATGATGAAGTTATTGATGGCGATGATGGAAAATCGCTTTCGCAGCTGCAGTGGCGGCAGCTGTCTGAGAATTTCCCTACAGCATTTCGTTCCCCATCGACTTTTCCTTTGAGCATTTAGGTGGAAAATTCCATGCTTGATGGCGAGAGCACGAGGCTGCGGGGAAATCACTCATTCGCAGCGTTGCCAGACGCAGATTTTGCGTTCGTTCCGTTTCGTTTCGTTTTGCTTCCCTTTTTTGCACTGGCGACAAACAATAAAATACAAATTTGCTACTTTATTTTACAGCAGCGCATAAAGAAGAACAACAAACGGAAAACATTTCCATGACCTCATGTGGTGAACCCAGACGACTCGCAGCAGTCAGCGTCCTTGGGGGGCGAGTTGAGTCGAGTTCGAGTTCGAGGGCCAAAAACGGGCGGCATTTGGGGGGGTGCCGATGCCGTGGAACCTTTAAGTAGGTCGCAACAAAATAAAAACTTTGTTTGCCAGAGCTCTCCACTCGAGTGTACGCATAAAACAAGGGATCGACGCCACGGTCGGCCTACGAATGCCAGGATACCCTAGAAGGTCGCCTCCGAGGTAGGACTTGGGGCGGGGTCGGATAATCCCAGGAATTGACTGAAAATTATGTGAAAATAGAAACAAGATTAAAGAAGCCACTGCGCTGTGTAAGCCGTGGCAAAAAAATAATATTTTTTCTAGCCCAATTTATGAGAATGTGCGAGAGTAAAATAAGGGAGCTCATCTCCTTCCAGGAATCCAGGGACAGAATTCCAGCACCTTCAAATAGATAAAGAATTTACAACATATATGGAATGTCTGGGTATAATAATTCAATAAAATTTAAGGCTTTTTGTTGTTTATTTTCCATTAAATTGGGAATTATAAATGGGGAAATTTAAGGAAAATAGATAGATTGACAACAACGTTACATTGTTCATTATATTTTAATAAACCAAACTACTTTAGCTATAAATTCCCCTTGGGAGCCACCAAAAATTGTATTTAACTTCAAACTCAATACAATATACCCACTTTTATCGCTCCCAGCTGGGCATTATTTTCAACGCTCCCTTCCCTCAGACCAACCAACTTTCGTCAACATCAAATTCCCTGTTGATTTGAATTTAAAAGTAATTTTTCGTTATACGCTTTTATTTTATTTTATAAATTTTTTTGCAGTTGGCATATTTGCAAATATTTGCCATCGTTGCTGTCGAGACAACGTGGCGTATGCTTAATATTTCGTTTTGACTTTATTTTAGCTTGTTGCACATTATTTTTACCCATTTTTGCTTTGTTATCGTGTTGCTGCCGCTGCTGCTGCTGCGCACAAATTGAATTTGTCACTTTGGGCTTTTGGGTCTTCGGATTCGCTTAAATTGTCGCCACGGAAAATGGGAAAGTGAATTGATATGCAAAATATTTGTGCACACATATGCAGCGGCGAATAAAAATGCGCGGCGCTAATAAATTAAATGCAAATTGTCCGCGGGCCGCAGCTTAAACCCAAAACGGAATTTATTTGCTTAAATTGTGCGAGCTGAGAGGGGCCGAAAGTGAATTGAATTGAAGTTACTTTGTGGTCGGCGAGGAGGAAAGCAAAAAGTTGTGGCCAAAGTGGTTACAAATCAAATCAAAAGACCCGGCAAGATGAATGGCCAAAGGGGAAAGAGGGGGGCACCGGCAGCCGACCGAGTTATAAATTCATTTGGCCAACAAGAAGCAGGAGCCAAGACAGCGAGAAAGCAGCAGCCGCCGTCTTACACCTTTAAAAATTATTAACATTTTGTTTATTAAAGTATGAAGAGTGTTTTGGATATATCTGAGTTCCAGAAGGTTTTTGTTATTAAAAATAATATGCTAGAAGCTTAAGCAGGTTCCAAATATATATTCAGAAATAATTGATACACAAATTAGAACTTTTTAATATTTTAAGGGACATATTTCTCTAAGTGCCTTCATTTTATCCCTGTTTCCTTACCGCCTGCTCTCATTCCCGTGTCTTTGTCTCTTCCACAGGCCTGGCTGTTGCGGCTGCTTCCACCAGGCAACCGGATGACTCCGACTCCGACTCAGACTCCGCGGACGGGCCCACCCTGTCTTCATTCCTGTCATCATCACCAACGCCATTGTCATCATCGTCTTCATCGTCGTCGTCGTCGACGTCGTCATCGTTGTCGTCCTGGCCAGCCTCACAGTCATCATTTGCGGTGGCCAACGGACCGCAAACGGATGCCACGAATCACACTTTCAAGAGTTTAGCCTTCCTGGACGCATCCTTTGGCTCCGATCTGTTTGCCCACACGGACACGGAGCGGGAGCGGGACCAAGACATGGACCAGGAGGCCTCGCAGTCGTTGCCAATTTTCGACTTTGGCATGCCGCGAAACATCACCGGACGCACTGGCCACACGGAGGCCATAATTAAATGCCGCGTGGACAGTCTCCATGATAAATCGGTGAGTCGAGGTCCACTTCCGTCCTTTTTTGTTGCTCTCTTTGGCAAGCCGAAGATGCGATGCGTGCCAAGGACACCGAGTGTATCATATGGATGTGCACTCGTTAATCAAATTTCTCTTTCTCTTTCTGCGGCTCCTGCGGCGCTCTTCAACAGGTATCCTGGATACGGAAACGTGATCTGCATATCCTGACCGTCGGCACCGCCACCTACACCACGGACAAGCGATTCCAGGTGGGTCCTATCGCTGCCATGGCGCATCCCCTCACGGATTCCCTTGCTAATTGAATGTGATGGTTAAGTAAAGGCCTCACAGTGGGGGCTATCCGGAAGGACATTCGCTGGGGGTAGCAACTGGCAGAGGGATGAAATGAAATGAATCCCGGACTGAGGGGAGTCTTAGCAAATTGAATGTGACCCCCACAGAAGTCGGTTTCCTAGCGTGAATCGGAGAGTCAACGTTTGCGAATGTTAATAACCCTACAGCTGAGTGGATTTTGATACCAGATTGTGATTTATTTGCCGAGGGGTTTGTTGTAATGATTAATTAAGTAAATAAGGAAAACTGAGAGCCATTTTCGATGAATACAACTATAAAAGAAATCTTTTAAGACATTAATTTAGTGTTTAAAGTCAATTGCAAGACAACTTCCCTAGAAATAACTCGATGTTTACCTTATCTGTGCTTCAACCTCCGCAAAAGGCTAATGACCTGCCAATCTATCCCTATAAACCACATGAAATCCCCAGATCCACTCACAGATTAGCCGGGAAACAAAACAAATCCCGATAAACTTTCCACCGAACATCGACCACAATTCCACACATTCCGCAGCTGAGAGAGTCTGCATGTAAAAGTTAACATGAGCCCGGCTCTCGGGGGGAATTATGGTCATAAGGCCACTTTCATTATGCATGCATAAACGATATTTCAGGGGCTAATCCAGCTCATAACTCAGGACAAATCCACATCCACCTCTCCTTCCATTCCCTGTGCACAGAGCCGTGTTGCAGTTGCAAACGAACAACGGGGCTGAACAACTGAACAACTGAACAACCAACCGAAAGACCGACAAACAAACAAACATCCAATTGTATAATTGCTTAATTTCCATTAAAAAATAAAAACAATTGAATGAAAATATGTACAGAATTTGCTGCCTTGCAAATTGTTGCCTCGAAAGCGAATAATTATTCCGCCGAGACCGACAGCACGAATTGAAAAATGAAATCTGTAAACTGCCGCAGACTGAAATTGTGCTCGTTCTTTGGCAGGTGACCGAGTCGAAGGATTCCAGGGAGTGGACGCTGCACGTGAAATCGCCGCAGGCGAAGGACACGGGCATATACGAGTGCCAGGTGAACACGGAGCCCAAAATGTCAATGGCCTTCCAGCTGAACATCATCGGTGAGTATCCTGATATTCCTGTGGCCAGGAATGTTGTAAAATTTAAATGAAATCGTAAGTTTTCTTGAATATATATTTTAGTGTTTTAATATATTTTTTAAATTTAGAAACAAACTATATAATTGTATGAGTTTAAAGAGAATCACAGAAACTTCTGTTAGTTAAATTAAAAAATATGTATCGTAGAAAGATGTTGTATTTTCCATACAATATTTTCAGAGATAAATCAACTCAATTCTCTTTGAAATGTGACATGAACTCCACCCAAAACTAATTTATTTAATTTCGCAGATTTCTTGTTCTTATTTATTTTGGTTTTTTCCGGCTGTTGTTTACCTTGCCACTGCTGCTGGGTTTATTAAAAATGTTAATTCAGTTTTGCAGCCAGCAGCCAGCAATTATGATTATTTCATCCGATCCCCGGGTTTCTTGTGCATTCCGGTTCGACCGCCTCTAGGCATACATTTTTAATTTCGCATTTCGGCCCATAAATAAATAAGCAAATAAAATACGGCGAGGGGGGCGAAGCTCCTGCTCCTGGGTTCTTTTTTGCACGCCTGAGGTCTTGGTCCTGGTCGGATGAGATTACATGTCTCCGGAACGCTGAGTTAATTAGCATGTCAACCCGGCGGGATTAAGGGACCGATTGGAAATGTATTCAGCGCTTTAATGAGCCATGCATAATGCGTGTGTCCGCATATAATTAGCTGCCAGTGTGTCCTGTTTCCTGTGCTGCTGTGTTCTACCATCGAAAACAATGTCTTTTGTCTGCATTAGTGACTGCGAAATCCGAAATCCAGCGGTGATGATTAATTGATGATGGCCTGATTACAGAACGGCATATTGGGCTGCTCCTCCTAGAGATTGCAGCGAAGGAAGCCTTGAAAGTAACCCTTCTAATGAGTTCATTAAAATTCGAGAAACTGAAAAGAAAATTGGAAATAGTTTTTGTCAAGGGAAAATAGACACATGATAATACAATACAGTGAAAGTTAAAAGTGTGTCACTTATTTTGTTGAGAAATAAGATTAATTGGAATTTGCCAATCAATAATTTCGAATATTTTCCTTTATAAAATGAAGGCAAATTAAATTGATTGTTATTACACCTCCTCTTCCTTTTTTAAGGCCCCTCTCTGTTAAATCCTTACCTAGGGGAAACTCCCATCTTTCATTTTCGGCATTTAATTTACCTGCACATAATGAAATTCCTGCGTTATCCTGATTGCCTCATTGCCTTCGCCGTTAATTCTTAATCTCAATCCGTTTAAAAAACAATCAATTCGGATATTGATTTTAATGGACTTTCAAGGAACTCTCGTGTTTAAGGCGATGCCATTAAGGCGACTTTAAATCACTGACTGGCCCGATAAGGCGACAAGTGTTGCGTCGAAAAAGAGCGCTGGATAAAAGGGGTTAATGGGGCCTCGGAGCGGCGATAAAGGGGGGGTTAAGGCACTGACAAGTCCTGTCGTCATCAGCATGGGCATCTGCTGTCAGCCACTTATGCAAATCAGTCGGCAATGCCTTTTTAAGTTCCCGCTTATGCACTTGGACGCAATGCATTTCTGTCCGCCTGTCACAGCTTTATTTTCTTTTCCCCCACCCTGATTTCCTGCTCTGACGCGTACAAACGAATTTCCGATTACATTTTCTTCACGGACGTATGCATTTTAATTTACGTTAATGAAACAATTTCCAAAGGAGACGGGACAGGAGCATGACAGCCGTGGCGGGGACACTGGGCAGTGCTGACAGCCCGGCAAACTGGCTACGTCCTTAATAACATTATCGGCATACGTGTCGTATGAGTGACTTTCGCAAGGCGCTCAACTCGTTGCTCCCCCTTGGCTCGCCCTTTTGCCGGCCTTTATTTATATTATATTTTGCCTCTGTTGCTCTTCCTTGGCTTGGCCGGTGCGTTGCAGCGCATTTAATTAATGTCATTATGTAAATTTATGCGCTCCACCCAAACGATTTTATTTTCCCCCCAGCGTTTCGCAGTTTTTCTCCTTTTTTCCCTGGCAAAGAGATTTATGCCTGATATAAATTCAGCTTGGGGCGTTGTGTCCGCCGTGCTTGGGCTGGGAAATATCCCAAAATAAATATGCATAAAGTATGCCCTAAGATGACAATTTAAAAGGCTGTATTTATGCACGCATTATGGTCAAAAAAAATATATTCACCATATTTCAGATGCAATTAGTACCATAATTGATTGTTAAATCCGTTGGGGAAAAATATGGGGAAGAAAATGCGCTGTTTTCATTGCACTAAAGAAATATGTATTGAAAACGTATTTTTTCACAATATTTATTCAGCGAGACTTCTTGATCAGTGAGTTATTTTTGCATTTTCTTCTCTGGAGAAATTTTAAATAATTTTTTAATATATTTTATCTGGACGATTGCATTTAAATTTCAACTGCAAACCTATATGGCCTATATTTAAAACTATTTTCTAGTAAAATTTCTATTCATTAATTTATTTTACATCCTCATTTTCTGTTTTGTTTATGACCTTGAATTTGTATGTATTTCTCTTTCATTTCTATAATGAAAACTATTTAATCTTCGATTTTCAAATTAAACACATGAAAAGTAAATACTCCAAGTTAAATTGTTCGTTAAATCTCTTGAAAAACATGCAATGCTATTATTTCAGACTGTGCACAAATATTTGCCAGCAGTTTTTCCGCAGCATTACAGTTTTTCCGTAATATTTCCACTGCACATGGTTTAATCCCTAACCATTTTTGTGGCATACTTTTCTGAGCATCGTCATGATTTTTTGCCAGCATTTAATACGGATATTGCCTTGATTCCATTTTCGCAGCCTTTCTAAGTGGTAATTACAACCATTTGACCTTAGCCAAATCCCGAGCCTTTTTAACGCCTCTCTTGCCGCTGTAGCTGTTGTGCTGGCGGAGGCGCATTGCATTTTATTTTCGTGAAATATTTAAATTAAAAAACTTCATGCGCCGCCACACAAAATGCACGCAGAACTTTAGCGACAGCTGCTGAAAAATGAAGGAAAAATGAAAAACTGAAATGAAAAATAGCAGGCTCTGGTCTCGCTCTCACTCTGTCTGTCTCCGTCTCTTTCTCTGGATTTTCCCTTGCCCTCGCTCTGCCGGGTGTTAATTGCCTTTAACGCAGTGACACTGCACAAACACTCTCGCAAAATGGGCGGTGAAGGGGGATACCAATACACACGCACTTAATGGCGCAATGGGATTTTTTTAACACACTCACACACGCACGCTCAACATATGCCACAGACGCAAACAAACAGACGGAAAAAACACATCCAGTGCGAAGGGGAGGGAGAGAGAGCGCGAGATCCTCGCAGACGCCTTAACCCCCTAGCAGGATATCCCTGAGCATCCTGCGACCCATGTAATCATCATCATATGCACTTTTATGGCTGCTCGCGGCCACAGTGGGTCGAAAAGAGCACATTTTGGGCGGATATCAATTTGCAGGTGCAAAAGATGGAACTAGGGACCATGGAGCGTATTTTTAAGAACAGAAAAATGTTATATTTGTTGCCTAAAAATCTTAAAATTGAAAGAGAAATAAAGCAGTTGTTTACATTAGTTTTCTGGGTTCCTAAAATTAAGCTCCTATCACCATGAATTACTGGTATATTGTTACTCTTGTAATAAATTTTTCTTAAGTTGAAACAATATTAGAATCATTCTCCTTTAAAATTTTTAGACACTATTTACAATTGCCCAGATTGAGGCGGATTTTGCATGGACTTTTAATAGAGAAGATAAATAATATCTTGATCTGTGGAAAGCCCCCAAAATATCCTCTTAACTTTAAGCTTCTGACCTAAGTTTTAAGCCCCATTAAGATTCCCCTCGGCGCCTTAGCAATTTCAAAGTAAATGAAAGCCCACAGTGCGACAGTTGAATTTTTATATCATTTTGCCAGGGCATGTCTCCTGTTTTCGGGTATATTTTTTAATTATTATTATTTGCACAGTCCAATGCATAATAAATATTATTATTAACCCAGTTTCACATCCGCATGTGCGACTCTCCATTCGGGCGTGTGCACATACACAGTCATATCCATAAGTTTATTTACACACAGTCGAGTGTGTGCTGCGGTGTGCTCACCATGTCTGGTGTGATTTTCTCACTACCTTCCGCCCGGACTTTTTTCGGGCTTACTTAAATTTAGTGCAATTGAAAAGTTATTCCATAAAGTTTTATGATTAAAACTTTTTATGTGCATTCAGTTGGCTGCAAATTCGTTTTACGACCGATTGCCCCAAATTGATTTTGGTTATTCAACTTTTCCACCTCGAATGCGTGTTTTCGATTCATTTGTGGGCTCGCTCGTTACTCGTTGCAGAAATCTCGCCGGACGCCAAGGCGGTTATCAGTGGGCCGCACGATCTGCACTTCAAGGCGGGCAGTGCCATAATCCTCAACTGTCTGGTGCAGCAGCCGTCGGTGAAGGACATCGGTCCGATTTACTGGTATCGTGGCGAGCACATGATCACACCCTTTGACGCGGACGACGGCCAGCCCGAGGCTCCTGTTGGAAACAGACAGGAGACGCCAGGCAAGGGCATCGCTGAGGATGTGTCGCCCAACGATATAATGAGCGAGGTGGACCTGCAGAAGGAGTTCGCCACTCGGATCGCCATGGAATCGCAGCTGGGCGACACCCTCAAGTCCAGGTGAGTCAGCCCGTCAGCCTAATTGAGTTGTTTTTACTGTGCTTTATAATCCTCTTCCGCAGGCTCCGCATCTCTAATGCCCAGACCACGGACACCGGCAACTACACGTGTCAGCCCACGACGGCCAGCAGTGCCAGCGTCCTGGTTCATGTGATTAATGGTGAGTCGGGGGACTCCTGGGTGAGCTAGTGTGGCCTGCACTGGGAGAACAGAAAATAGATTTGCCTTTAATGGTGTTTATAATAGTTTCCCTACGAATTATACTATACCTTCAAAAAGTATATTAAGCGAACAGCTTTCAGATTTCATTGCAAATAGTCACTGCCTCTCGACAATCAACCCTTTTCTTCCAGTGTCTTAAGTTTCTGACTTTCGTCCCAGGTGCTGTCCAGGCTCTGTTCTAAGCCTATCACTTACATACACTGGCAGCCTGAAGTTAGTGCTCATGAGAAGGACACCCAAGTAGCAGTTGACTCCGGAAAGCCAAGATCCTTTGGTGGTACTTCCCCGTGACAGTCATTTTTTGGCCAGCACTGTGCCCAGGCTCCATTCATTCACGGACACGGCCTAAAAACTAAAAGTTCTGCCGCACTCTCACTCCATCATTCATCCGGTTGTTTGTTTGGGCGCCGCTTCCCACTCCGCCGGGCCTCCTTGGCGTATGAGTAATGCGGCTGGAAGAGCACAACGCACAGACTTGGCTTTGCATATTTTACACATAAATTAGACGGGAATTAAGACATTTTAAGCTGCGAAATGAGGGGCATAAACTTGACGCGTCTTTTGTCCGGCAATTTCCACTGTTTTTTATGACCTTTTATGCGCAGGCCATTCGCAGCAAATTGAAGCGCAAGTCGTTCCGTTGGTAGTCCTAGTTTTTATGCAGTATCAAATGTTAAGCGAAATGTCCAGCACTTAAGTTGTTAAGTTGTTTATTCAAATGAAATTGTTGTACGAACAGGAATTTGCATTTTAAAGAGCATCGGCCTGCTGTCGCTCCGCCTCTCCCCAGCGAAGCCGTAATAAATATGATTAAATGTCAGGAGTAAGTTGCAAAAAGGCACTTAATCATGCCCCACATGTGGCATCCACCGGACGGACTCGAGTGGAGTGGAGTGGTGGGTGTGGGATCCCAGATAGTCCCAGCTCCAGCGACTGTGACTGGGACAGGGACTGTGACTGGTGGCATAAATACAGATAATAAATCAAAGGCAATAAAATTTTAAGAGAAATGATAAGAGCGGAGTGTCGGTCTTGTCTAGGCGTTACGACGACCGGAGATATGCTCTATGGGGAGTGTGTCAGAAAAAGGAATTATTTATAACAATTTGCTTAATATTATAATTTGAATTTTGAAGGAAATATAAGAAAACCCCACTCCCAGGTGATGTTTATTAATTAATTTCTTTTTAAAGATAATCAAACGATGTAATTGAGCTTTAATTGAATTTCATCCCTTAACGTGAAAGCGCTGAATCTATGCTGACTTATTTCTTTGAGCCCACTCCTTTTCTGGCGGCGATAAAAAATGATTTAGCCGAAATGGAAATCCAGTTCCCCAACTTATTTATAGACCCCCAGAGATACCCTGCACTCGCGCAGCATTCTCCACGCATTACTCATTTCCCCCACCACCGCCCCCCTTTTCAGGCCTTAAAAATCAGTGCGCGGAGGATGGGTATCCTTTGTGACGAGTCAAAACAAAGCATTGACAAATGATGCGCCTGGAATAACATTTTCTGGGCCGAGAAAGGCCGCAGAAATATTGCGTATACGCAGACACACATATGTCATTTATCTAGTCGGGACAAACACGCGTCGCACCCATTCCCCATCAAACACAACCCACTTTCAAAGTCAGCACAGCGAGAAATATGGCATTATTAAAGTATTTATTTTTAAAATGACAAAGATTCATATTTTTATTTTTGAATGAAAAAATCCTCATAAAACTTTAAATTTTCTTTGCTTTTGATAACTTAAGAATTTTTCCGTTTTATTTTACCCTGGTTCTTCGCTATTCTTTCCGTGTAGGTCACAATTAAATTAAGTTACTTGGCCTGGCATAGTTAATGACGCTGTGCTCCGCGAAATTTGAATACACATGTTCATTGTGCCACTGTTTGTCTCCCCCGCAGATGAGAATCCCGCTGCCATGCAGAAGAGCGGGGCGGCCGGGTCCTTCCCCGGGCCACTCCAGCTGCTCCAGCTGATACTGAGCTTGGGAGTGGGAGCTGGAGTATTGGCTGTCAGCAACTGAGACCGAAAGTTGTCCCCAGCATCGCCGTCGTCCTCGCCCTCATCATCAGCACTGTTGGCATTGTAATTGCAGCAGAACGAGAAAATTATGTTCCATGACGTTGGCAGTTTTCCGTGCTCGCTGCGAGATGTTTTTTAGAAGGCTGGTAAACTGGCTAAAGGAAAATGGTAGAGGCAAACAAGGCAGCCGCTTTCCCTTTCAGGCGAATGTTTGTTTTCCTTTTAATATTTACATTTCATTGTGCGAAATGAGACACTGCAAAATGTAAAATGCAGAATGCAAAGGCCGGAGGATGGGGCACGGAGCAAGGACATGGGACGAACGGCGAAGGACACAGGACACGGGACACAGGACTCGGAACGCGGGAAGCACAGAAGGATGACACTCTCTGTAAATACCACAAAGATGCGGAGCAGCTTACCGGATATATATTCATACATGCCATTCGGATACTTACATATATAAAAGTGTGTATTTTATTTCATTACTGAGGCTCTCCTCCTGACAACGGAGCCTCCTCGCACGCATCGACTTTATAAACATTTCATGCTGTCTTAACACAGAAAGCCAGGCTAACCAGAGGCGAAACAAAAAACAAAAAACTAAGGATAACACTCTCGCACACACACAACACATAATACTAACCGAAAATTGTAATATATATTATATAAAGGCAGACTCTCATCATCTGATAAACTAAAAGCAAAAACCTAATTATAAACACTAACTTGTATGGAATTTATTTATGGGCAAAATGAAATTTAGTCAATGCAAAATTGAATGAAAATAAATGTGAAAAGCAGAGAGCGGAAATGCGGAAAAGCGGAAAGCGAAGAGCTAAATGAAATCAATGGCGGCATGCTCGACTAAGTTTGGTATTGCACATGAGTGTGTGTAGCGAGTATTACTATGGGTAGGCATGAATTTACTACACGTAAGCCAGTAAGCAGATTTTAGATAATTTATGTGATGACAAACCAAATGGATAAATCAATGGAATGAATTCTTTCAACAATAAACCGAAACGAAACTACACGATGCGCTTTTCATTCTGTGCAGACTCCTGCGGTCATTCGCAGTGGGAAACTTTTAATTTCTCTTTTGAAATGCGGTGAGTACTTAGTGAGTCAACGGCTCCCCAGAGTTTTCAATTCAATTAGTTAGCTGTGAAATGAGAAATATGCGTAGATCTCACTATTGCAAAGGACAAGCCACCACATCATCATCATTCTCATCATCACCATTGTATGCAAATGAAGTAATCAAAGACATAATCAAACAGCAAATAAAATGCCCGTATTTAAATTGATATCTGTGGAAATGCAGTCGTGTCATAATGCTTGTAAAGAGGATAATGTTTATTATTTTATTGCATTTTCAATTTATTTAAATGGTAAATAAAAGACTGAAATATTGATAGTTTGTGTAAAGGATTGCACAAAAGTAATTATGGCAGACAAAGTTAAAGTCATAAAAAAATAACTATAATAAATACTTTATGTATTTTGGCATTTACATTAACTTTAATGTTATATTTAAAATGTATTTGAAATCATTAAAGAAAAATCTACAATTGAGCTGCATGATTTTAACCGATTAAAAGCTAGCTAAGCATTTCCATAATCTTTTATGTTGCCTTTAAGAATAAAATCTTTATATAAACCTGCGATAATTTCACAAGAAAAACCATTTGCGGCAGCCTCAGCCGCCATAACAGTCTCGAATTTCAGAAATTATAATTGATATTTGCCGTTGCAAAGAGCGAGCGAAAATATTGTGTTAACAAAAACAGCTCCACGGTGCGGAGACCTCAAGATGGCGCCATAAAAACGCCATTACTGTCTTCGCCACAGAGCCACACCACACCGACCCAAGCCACACCACACCATCCCACACCACCCACTCCTCCCCGTTCCCCTTCACAGGGACTGACCCAATTAATGTGCCCGTAGCCGCAAGTGTTTTTCATTAGTTGGAATCCGCACGAAGAAGAGATCATCGCAATATTTAAATGAAACAATTACGGCCCGGACAGGCGGCACTTGTTGCTGGATTCACAGGCAATTTAATGTCCATTCGGCTGGGGGTTTTAATTTAAACAAACGAAAAGGCGGAGGACAAATTTGCAGTGGCTGTGGCAAATCCAATCCGGGATATCAATCATACGCCGCGTAGGCTTACAGAAACGTCTTCAGCAGGGTGATATATGAGCCGGTTGTGCTGAGTATCTGGGGGCAAAAAAAGAGGGAGATGGAAACATAAACATCTATTATCATAATCAACGCATCGCACACAGTAGTCCCTTACCGAACCGAAGGCTGGCAGTGAGGGCGTAAAAAACGGCACCGCAATTGTTTTTGCCCGCTGCGAACGCCGCAATATCATTAAAATCATTTTTCTAGTCCTCGCGTCGCATTTGTACCACTCGATGTCGTACAGCACGTCCGCCACAGCAGCGCTCTGCGAATGGAATTGGATCTGGTTCTGAATCTGAATCTGAATCTCAGGCGGAGTCCTCGCCGTCGTCGTCTGGCCGGGGAACTGGATCCCCGCCCGGTGCTCAGTCCTCCGCACTTTGTTGTGTAATTAAAATTTTATCACAAGTGCAATTTGTGAATGGCACATCATTTTTTATGTGGCCGCCTGGCTGCTTAATGTTTAGCGTCAAATTGAAATTACGGGAATTGCAAAAACGAAAGTAGATACACGAGCAGCAAATGAAAATAAGCGGAGTGGAACCGAATGAAGAGATACTTTAAGAAGCATTTAATGCATTTGACCAATATTTAAAGAAGATTTATTACGTTTTAGTAATTATTATGTTCATAAATAATATTAGAAAAATCTGGTTACTTTAGAAATCTTCCTAAAACTTCGGAATTCTAGATCTATATAAACGATGATAAACTAAAAAATTTGTATTGGTTAATCCTTTTGGTCAAACTTTTTATACTTTTTCGAGATGGAAATCCTATATTGGATTGCTATTTTTCTTAACTTTGCACTTAAGCAATTATTTGATTTTTTAACTATATTATTAATTTAAAAAACTGCCTAAAGATGTATAATACATTTATTTTAAACAAGCGGTACTTAATTCCGCATTTTAAAGAACCTAGCGACTTAATAAACTAAACCAAATAATAGTTTATCTTTTTACAAAATAAGCCAAATAAACAGGTAAACAAAAGAAATATCCAGAATAATCAAAAATGTTTTGTAAATATAAAAAAGCAGCTCCCACTCACATCCAAACCCGGAACAACCCCTTCTTTAGGGTATCTTAAACCCAATGAATGATGGAAATGAAAATGGTTTGGTGCAAGTGGAAAGGAAGTGGAAAAGTGGTCGCGTTAAAAAATGGCGGGAATAAGCGGGAAAAGTGCGAGCGGTCTTACTCACACTCTCGCCGACGTGATTGCCGCCGAAGCAGTAGAGAAAAAGCTGCGTGAGGGCCGCGATGCTGTAACAGATGTAGGTTAAGCCGCTCAGCGACGACGTGTTCTGCGAAGGAGACAGAGAGCAGGGAAAATGAAATAAAATAATATGAAAATGCAGGAGAATTAGATAAGGGACGATGCCATTAATTGGAGAGGAATTGCTTGTGGTAAGTAAAAAAAAACTGCAGGGGATTATAAAATACACTTTACACAGTAGTTTGCCCGAGTTTGAACTAGTTGCGAAATGCGAAAGCATCAAAGCTATGTTCTTTGGCAAATGGTCTTGGGCCAGTTGCGGTCTCACTCTGATAGCTTTTCCTCCCCTCTCTCTCTATCTCTCTATCTCTCTTTTCCATTTTCCACTTGTCCGACTTTCCATTTTGGCATTGAAAAAGAATTATGCGATTTATGCATGTCGCCGAGTGAATAAAACTGAAAGCACGCTCCATTTTACAAGACCCAAATTGGATTTGGCCACAATAAACTGCATTTGTTTTCTCTTTTTTATGGCTTTCTTTGAATGGTTTAATTTGTTTTCCTATTTGTCTAATGTGCTAAATAGAAGGTCAAGCCAAAAATTGAGAGCAAGGTTAAAATTTGAGAAAATAAAATACATTAAATAACCTTAGAGAATTGAATTATTTTACGCTGTACAAAAGAAATACTTCATAAAGAATTTTACTCTTAATAATTCAATAAACCAAATATTTTGCTATAAAATTGTAAGTGTTTAAAATGTTTGAATGTTAATTCTTGTATTTATAATTATTTAAAATTCCTTAACACTATTTAAATCACTTAATTTTCATTATTTTCTACTTTAAAAAGTTTAAAGTCTTTAAGAAAAGTTATAATTTGCGTTATGAAAAACTGTTTATTTATTTATAAATTGTATCTCCGACTCTTAGGGGACCTCCTAGTGTCATATATGTTTTTCACTTTCCGCTTTTCCGGAAAAGAAAGAAAGTTAAAAAGTGATAATAGATCGCTGGCCTCGGGACACCCGAGCGATAAACAAGTTTCGAATGGATAACTCAACACTTGGA
Source organism: Drosophila ogumai (assembly GCA_018904815.1). Lineage (NCBI taxonomy): Eukaryota > Metazoa > Arthropoda > Insecta > Diptera > Drosophilidae > Drosophila > Drosophila ogumai. The sequence goes on along the minus strand of JAEIIJ010017513.1, from coordinate 12,176 downwards.
GCCGCGTAAGGAGCGGCTGAGTCGCAAGAAGTGTTGCCATCGCTTATCCCATTGGGCAGGGGAAAACCCATTCCGAACATTTTCGGCGCTCGGCAGTTGCAGCGGCAAACAGCTTATGGGTCTCCGGTGTCCGGGACACCGGAAAACGTGCGAAAGTCGCATTAAAAACTTTTTTCGGAGCCGTAACAATTCATGCGCTTATAAATTGCCACGGGAGAGCCGCAGCCGCAGTCGCAGCCACAAAGCAAACAAACAAATCGAGAAGGAGCCGAGGTCAGGGAAAGCCAGGTGAAAAGGGGGACGGAACGGGATGGGAAAAAACAGCAAACAGGGAAAAACTTTTAAAGCGGCCGGCGAATGCAGGCGAGGTGTAAGGTCAGCGGCGTCAGTGAAATACTTTTTAAGGGGGCTGAGACTGACACCTTTACTTTGTTAGTTATTTAATTCTTGTTTTTATCATATTAAAAAAAAAGAGAAAGTATTCAAGAACCAACTCTTAAATAAAGTATAGCAGCTTAGTCCCCCCCAAAAATAAAATTGTCACTAGCCCCTGAAAAAGGGAAAAAAGGCTTACCAACATGATGTCCAGGATGGTCGAGCACAGGACGAAAGCGGCGGACAGGAAATGCATTAAAACGATAACGGTGAACTGGCGTGTTAGGTCCGTGCACAGATCGATAATCGCATTGTGCCGCTCGACGATGTGGGCCAGTTTTTGGCGCACCTCCGCATTCATCGCCTCCGTGAAAACGTCCACGGAATCTGACAGAGAGAGATAGGCCAAGAAAAGTCAGAGGAGCAGAGCCATTGTCATCTTTGCCAGTTACGGCACCCACACCCACACACACTCACTCACCGCCATGCAAATCGGCGAATATCCTGCGAATGTCCTGCTGCAGCAGTCGGAAGACGCCGCAGATGTAGAGGCAGGAGCAGAGGAAGAAGCCATCCACGAAGCTGAAAGCGAACACAGTGCAGGCGCCGGAAGCGGTCAGCAGCACGTAGGTGACCGGAAACAGAGATGGTTGTACGGCGAACGCCGGCAATCTGGTGACAAGGAGCATCGGGAGTTATCGAGTGTTAAAATTAAAATTCCATGCTCGATCCCAAGAGCGACCTAAGGGTGTCGGGACTCCGAGTGGCGAACCATAATTAATGCATTTGCCAGTCCTTGCGATTCATTAACCAAATTGGTTAAAGATTTTCAGAGTGGCTTGAGCCAAAGACTTTAATTAACTTTACCGATTGAGTAAGAAAAGCTGCTTACATTTACATCAAGTGTCTTGAATTAAAGGACACTGAGAAGAAAGGGAATTTTATGGATAAATTAAATATAAGGATTGAACTTAAAACTAAATTCTATGGTTAATTTGGTGTAATTATGAAGAAGCTATAAATAAGTTATTTAAATATAAGAAAAGAAAATAACTATTTACAAGCATTGATATGTCAAAGGTCTTATTTTCAATACATTTTGACACTTACCGACAATAATGTATTTCATGCCCTAAATATATTTTAAATATAGTTAATAATAAGCCTCTAAGTTAAATTGTAAAATACCAAATCAATCATGCTTCTACCATATGAAATCTATCAAAAGTGTTTTAAATAAAATCTATTAAAGGTTTCAACTTAAAATAAAGCAAGGATATTTTTAGCTTCAAACTTCAAGTCACTTATACGTGTATTTTGTACGTTTTACAACCTGTACTCAAAGCTTAAGAGGCAACTGGGGCACTCGAATTTAAGGATGTTCAAGTGAGCCCCAGGATATCATCATCATACTCACATGATATTGAAGGGCAGTTCGATTTGACCGGGCAACTCAAACAGCCAACGATAGAGCCCCATAATAAGCGGTTGCAGGTTGAAGGCGGTGTTGGTCGCCGTGCCAGAGCTGAGAAGCAACAGGCTCAGCCTGCTGGCCGTGGTGGCCAGTGCGACCAGCATCCGTTGGCCCTCTTCGCGGCGCGCAGCCCACAACATTGATTGCAGGCGCTGGATGAGCACCGCCCACTGGCGGCTGGAGCGGAAGAAAACCCACAGCTTCAGCACACACACAGCCTTGGTGGTGCCAGGGCAGAAGGCCTCCAGAGCCACGACCAGGTTGTCCAGGTGTACACAGCCGTAGGAGACCTCGCCCACAGCTCCCACCAGGACCACCAGAAAGGCGAACACGAACAGGAGATGGGTGTACCACGGACCACTGCCCCTTCTCATCTCCGGCCAGATGCCAACGATTCTCGCAGAGAAGCGAGGGATGCGGTAGAAGTGGCCAGCAATGGCAGGCTCTGGCTCCCCGCTGTCAATCATTCCGGCGATGAACTCAAGTGGGTACTATCGATGGGGCCTTTGCCGCAAGTCGAGTGGTCAGCCGCTCCCAGCGAGTGTCGGGAGCAATGTTTTGGCCTGCTTTTTATAGCCACTCCGGGCAACTAATTGCAGGGCAGGGAGCTGTGCTTATTGCACGGGGAAAAACTCCCAAATCCGGCAAATCAAGCGATTCCGGCTCGGGAAATCCTTAGTGATTTAAAGGGGACGCTTAAGGTCGAAAGTTGGACTTGAACTAAGAGCGATACATATAACAAAATAAAACGGATTTACATATTCTTAAATAGCATTATTTATAAATTATTTTATAAATTATTTTAATAAGTTAAATCAACAGTTTTAATAACCCTGTAATTTTAAATTAAATATTTACACCAGTAAATAAATAATTGCTATTGCATCTCAAAAGAATATTTTTTGAAATTATTAAAAATATATCCTGGAAATTGTAAGCCCCATTTCTTCATAGCATTTTTAATAGGATAGATTAGTTTTCCGGTCAGTGTACCCGTTGGCAAGTCCTGCCTTTGACTTTGGCAAAAGTTTTAATTGTTTTTATGCTTACGTCTGCGCTTACACTTTCTCCTGGGCCACTACTTCGGCCCTTCGACATCCCGCCCATCAGTCAAGGTCCTGCCATTCCGTCTCACCTGACTTATAATTATAGAGCTCAGTTACAGTTGGAATATTCCGTTCCATTGCTCAGCCATTGTTTGACATTCAATATTTTGTGTGTGTTGCACAACAAGAGCGACACACAAAGGCACCGAATACAAATTTAATTAATTGTTATGCGGCAAAACTTTCAATTCCTTCGGCTTCCCTCCTCGTCCACGTCCACTTCCGCTTCCTTTCGCTCGGGTTTTCCTTTGTCTTGCGTTGTTTTTAATTGGGGCTACCTTTCCTCTCCTCCATTCGACTAAAAGTTGTTAATTGAGGGGTTCGTGGGCCGAAACAAAAACAAACAAAGAGCTGTCGGTCGAGGGTGGAGTCGAAGATGGTAAGAGAAGTTTAACTAAAAATTTGTATCAGCTCCGAAAATCAATTTTCATCGAAGAAAATAACCGAATTTCATATAGAGTCGAATTTGGGAAAGCAATCTATGGCTTTTAGTTGAATTTAGGAGGCAATCTTTTTCGGTTGGCTCACTAAGCCGGCTAAGAGAATTCCATTTGCATGCCCAAGTAAGCCACAGTTCCTGCCGATAGTTAACAGACCAGACCCAGCCAAAGCAATTAAAAGCCTACACCAGTACCTGCCTGCTCCCACAGACGCAGACGGCCGGCTGCCCATTTGATAGATGGACAATAATTGCATTTTATTTGGGGGCCGCAACGAATAATATTTGACTGGCGCAGTGGCCGGCCATGCAGTTGGGGTTGTCCCATTAACTGGCATTCCTCGTCGTTACGGATTTGTCTTGCATAATGTTTGGAGTTGCCAGTGCTGCCTTCTATCCTGCCCCCTGGTAAGTCCCCTTCCGAATCCCATCTATCTGATGGCCGCTTGGCAAACTAAGCCAAATCCAGGGCTAATCCTGTTACAGCAACTGTATCAACGCCTATCATCGATGGCCAGTAAGTGGAGCAGGCCCCGCCCCCCACACACACACAGACACGCACACTGCCCCCACTTTGGTGCAGTTTATTTTGCCCAGTCTGTGTGACATATATCAACATGGAGCCGGTGCCTCTATAGCTTGTAGCATGTAGCACATTGCAAATGCCCGCTCCGCCTACATCAGCATATTCAATAAGCGGTTGGGCCGGTGTGCGGCCCACACGGCGTATGCGCAACTCGGTGCCGCATAAGCGCACGTCAAGTGTTTGCCTGCGGCCACCTCAGCACCCCCCTTAAGCCCTCGAGGCCCCCTGGCAATGCGTGCTGCATTCAAGTGACCATAAAGCATTGCCTTGATGGTCAGGTGGTATCTGCTATTGCACCAAGAGAAATTTTGGCTCAAACATATGAAGAAAAGTATCAACAACCTTATGAATTATGGCAATGAATGATTTATTATTTTATTAAAAGTTAACTTTATGTTTAAGTTTATTTAAAGAATTTTTTTCTGAGGTAGTAAATATATATTTTTATCAGTGACTTGGCACAATTTCCACCTCTACCAGACCCACAGTCAGGCGATTATGTAATATGCAAATTGAAAGATTAAGCGGTAGGCATAAAGATTGAACAACAGAGCCGAGCAGAGGTGCTCCTTTGAAGGATACTCGCCCGAGGGGGCAGACTTGACAAATTGATTTGCGTACCTTCAATCTCGGGGCGAGGCCTGGCCCTCAAAGTCTTCGAAGCCCCCTGCCGAAATAGGGCCCTCTGACATCACAGGGGGGGGGGGGGTTACAGAGGGCCAGCCCCTTCAGTGTTTTCGGGACCTCGTGCTGTCTAGCCGCTTGTCGACTGTCACTCCAACTTGGGTGGCCCTTTTATTAGCCGGGCGTATAGAAAAACGAGCTTGCTTCATTTATTGCCACGACGAGTACACCAATTTTCCATTAAAATTTCACCCCGTCCGAACTAAATGTGTTTGTGTGTGTGTTTGTGTGTGACAATTGCATTTGCGCATTTCCATTTCCGTTTCCGCTCTGCCATCGCCATGGCAGCTTCTGTAGCTGGCGTTTCTTTCTCCTTCGCCGGCTTGCTGCTTTTGGCAAGGCGACGGCCTTGGCCCAAGGCATCCCCCCTCCCAAAAAACCACCCCTCCATTGCACCGCTAGGTTGCCATAAATTGCCAGCTGCATTCATTCATATCTGAGGCTGCTTCCTGCCCCGCAATGCATCATCGTCAGTGCGGGGCATCATCAGCGTTGCGCCGCCTTGAATTATGCGCCAATAAATTTGTTTGCTGAATTCCATCTAAATCGGATTTCCTCTCACACTCCTTGCATTGAATCTAATAATATATTTAATTATTTAGTGTGAATACTTGGCTCTCTGCTGCACACACGCCGCCCCCCTGTGTGCATTCGCTCTGGCAGATTGAATTAGCAAACAGGATGCCACTGCCGTGCAACAGGGCGTATGATTAACACTAAATGCGCTCCCTGTCAAAGTGCATAATGCCGATTGGCAATGCATCAGAGCAAGATGGAATGACTGTGAAGGGTGAGCGAGCATGGGAATCAAGTGCTGCCGCTGCCGCTGCCACTGTTTATGGCTCGGCACATAATTTTGCTTATTTTTGCAATTAGCTGGAAAATTGATGCTACAAAATCAGAGTTCATTTGCCGGCGAGGGTGGTTTGCAAATATAATTGAAACTCTTTACACTAAAAACAAGCGAATTTAAGATGAAATCAAACACTGAACAGTGAGAGTAAAAATATTATTCGGTTGTTATGAATGGCAATTTCCCTCGCTTTACCCCCAAAGTAATATAGTGAAGTCTGCCCATAAACCATAGCCTTCTGTTTTAAATAAACACTCCCATATGCTGCAATCTATTTTCCATATCAATCAGCGCTTTTCACGATCCATAAACAAATGAATGAGTAAGCGGAGCACATTTTATGCGCGCTGTCACACGATAAACACCGTTGAAATTATGTTTATTAGGCATTGAAAAATGCATCGCAAATCTTCTATGCATAAGTGACACTTTCGAGCGACACCCCTCGCCGGTGAGGGATATTTTTTATGTGGCCACGTAACTCAGGCTGGGAACCTTTAGGGCGGAGGGACTGGGTGTGTGAGCGTGTAAAAAACTACTAAAGCAACCCACGTGAAAGTTATAACTCGGCATTAAATGCGCAAAACCGAGCGTGGATATCGTGGCTATATGGATCCCTAACACACACAACGGCACTCCCATCTGTGGCAATAAAATGCAGTTGACTGCAAGGGGGCTTGGGTTGGCAGGGGGCGTGGCAGGTCCTGCGAAGATGGAACAGCAGCAGCAGCAGCAGCAGCAACAACTAGGCGACGGGGGCAATGTGTTGCACATTTCGGTGGCAAAGTTGCACAAATGTGTGAAAATTGTACAACACAAACAAGCGAAAGGAAACAGGACCCCGGAGTCAGGAGCCTGGAGCACGGAGCACGGAGCACGAAGCGTGCAGCCTGGAGCCTGGAGCCTCCGTATCCGGAGCTGGTGCCGAAACTTGCAGGACGAGTGTAAAATGCAATTGAAAAATGCCACAGTTTTGCATAAATCAGCAGGAAAGCGCCGAAAATGGCGCACAAACAAGCAGCAACGGAGGCAGCAGCAGCAGCAACAACGGACCCGTATCCGGCCATCCAACAATGGCGGAGCAGGAGGCAGAGCCGAAGCAAAAGCAGGACCAGCAGGAGCAAGCAAACATGGCCGCAGGCAACCCGTAAACATGGCCAACATGTCGGCACTGGGAAAAGTCGGAAAAGCGGGGGTAGGGGCAGGAGCGGCGTCGCCGCAGATATAATTTACTGATAATGCAATTGCCGTTCGAGCAACGCACGCGCCACCTGCTGCAGCATCGTATCGTCCTGCCTATTTCCCCCAGCCTTCAGCCTGCGTCCTTCGTCCTTGCCGCTGTGGCAGTGGCTGTTGCACGCCTGGCTAAGCAAGCAAACTTCCTAGAGCCGAAAAGCGCTGAAATGCGCAGAAAAAAATTGAGTAATAACAATTACGTTCACCACAACGAACGTTAAATGCTCTGCCCATTAGGATTGTTAAAAAGCCCAGAGAGCGGTTTCAAAATGCAGTACATTACAAGGTTTAAAAGTTAAGTCTATGTTCATCAGGTCTGTAAAATGACATTGTAAAACGATTCAGGTCTTTAAAGTGTTCCCAAATACTAAACCAACAAGTAGATTTAATTACTTCAATAATGGTTATTTACAGAGAAAATCTATTTCGATGTTTAAGATGAAAACCAGCTTCGCATAATTGGGTCTACACGTGAAAGTAATCTATAATTATAGAGGGGATTGTGCTTTCCATTTCGAATAACCGCTTCTTCAATAATACAATTCTCGAGAATCGAATGGATTTAGAATTAAATAGTCTTCCTGTGTGGCTGAACTCATTACGAGGATGCTCGCTGGCAGGATATCTCCCCGATGTCCCAGCGGCTGAGCGGAAGAGCAACTGTCAAATATAGCGAACGTTGCACAAACTGCATAAATATTGCAATCGCATGACTCGACATTGGCTGGGAACGGTGGACGTGGACTTGGTCACGCTGCAGTTGACATTTTTTTTGCTCCCCCTTTTCCGAGAATCCATCCCGGATAGAAGTCCATGGGCAACATAGAAAACAGTTCAGTCAGCGAGTCATCCCGTGGTTTTCACCGCTCCGCATACAAATTTCATTCGCTTCCGCGCTGCGCGATTCAGAATTTAAGCTGGCTTCCCCTTCAACTTAAAGCGGGGAATCCCCATTGGCAGCTTGAAATTAAACAGAAAACAACAAGCATCGTTACTTTCCATTAGTGCCAAGGAGGTGGATGCAAAGGATACCGAATGCCGTAGGAAACAGAAACAGTGCCTTTTGATTTTCCGCGATTCCCTCTTCACACAGCGAAATTGGCGCCAGCGTTTTGCTTTTATTTTGTTGAGAGAATTTTCTTTTGTTTGTTTGACAATCGAACCAGTTCGGAAGTTTCCGAATGAACACCAGGGTTAAGTACAGTGAGAGATAGCTAATTGCAGCCAAAAGAAATCTGGTTTATTTTTCTCTTCAAATTGTATGAAGTTCCTTAAACAAAACCAGAAGTTTCATAAATTTCTTCCAAAAATGATAAAGCAGCAAGTCAAATGTATAAATAAATTCCTGCCATTTCCGGAGCCTTCACTGTTGACGAACGTCACGACACTTTCCACTTTCCATTCACTCAAGTTTCCTTTTCGGCTAATTAACTCAATTGCAGCTCGCCAGGCTCCGCAATTCTTCATTAGCTCCAAGTCAAAGTTTACGATATGCGATTATTTCACTCCAGCGATGCTGCCTGTCGGAGGATGCTGCTCCTTTTGCGAGTGACTGACTGGCTGGCTGGCTCCTTTCCTGCCGAGGTGAGTGTTTGTTTTATGAAGGAAAATAATGTACAGAGCTGGCAGCATGAGGCAGGCATCAGGCGTCATTCCCCACCACAGACCATAATTGTTGGGAGCAAGTTTTAAAGGTGAGCTCCGCATTCTCGGTTCCGAAGTAAAGGAGCGGGCCATGACACACGTTGTGGAGCAGATAACTATTTCCGAGCCTGAACTAACTACTATACGGCATAATCTTGGCATTTGGACCGCATTTTCCTTACCATCATCCTTACGCATTTCTGCACTTACGGCGTTAGCGTGTGTTGTTTTTGTTTAATTTGCGCAAAATTCTAGGCTGTTGTGTTGTTTTTGGGTGGGAATTTACATACATTCGAAATTTTGGCATTGTTGGCCGTAGAAGCTCGCATTTCCATTAGACTAATTCATGTATTTTGTAGCACCTCCCTGCCGCCGGGATTTGTAGCAGCGGACTTTAAGCATTTTGTTGCAGAGGGAAATAATTTATGCACTCCGTTCACTGTTTAATTGCACAGCAGCCATAGTCAGAGCCATAGTCAGAGCCATGTCCATGTGCGTGCGGTTATAGTTACCAAGCTTTGCTGCTGACGCTGGCTGGCATCTCTCTTCCAGCTGAGTAATAAGATTATTAGTTCCACTCCGGGGCACAAACACAAACGCATTATAAATCTAACCCCGCAGCCCTCTCGGTCCGCCCGCCCACTACGACTCCCTCTCGTTATGCGACGTCCTTGCTGCAGGAGCTCTAAATTAATGCCAATCCACAAGTCTTCCACAAATATGCAACAGGAGTCGAACCGCCGTATAGCTGTTACCCTTTATGGCCAGAAAATGGATTTGGTTTGAGGATTTAAAGCTTAAAACTTAATTTTTAAAGGTGGCCTTTCCAATAATCATTATAAAGAGGCTTACAGTCTTAAATTCTGGAAATGTTTTATTTAAGCGATTTGTTGAACAGAATTGAGGTAGCCAATATTTAGTTATTTATTGCGATTGCACAGTGAAAGCTGTTTTCTGGCACTCCCAGCTTCTGGGGATTAAAGTGTATTAATTTTTCAAGGTTCGGTAGCCCAACTCTGCCGCTATTCTCTTTGAGTTAGTGTAGTGCAAGCTGTCGATGACTCATTCAAATGTCAATTACACGAACTTAAATCCAGGGGCCAGGAAGCTGTCGAGGCTTCCAGTTGATAAATTCAATTAAATAAATCTGTGAAATTCAAGGGGGAATTACAGAACCAGCAGCTTAATAGCCGGGCTCAGTGTGTAACTTACGTAACACGCAAATATTTGCTTAAATTAACTCTAACTTTATGGGTTCTAATCAGGGGTGTGGCTGATTTCGCCCAAGGAAAGCCGGGAGGTCGATGTTATGTGTTTAACAGGCGAAGATATAGACCCTTCTTTCCCTCAGCCGCTTTATAACCTCTTTGACGTCCGCTATCGTGGCACTCGAGGATAACTGCAGGGATGCTGGATAGCTGCTCTCTGAAGTAAGCGAATATTCGTAGTCCCGTATGCGCACATTGAAGGCTTCAATACTCTCCTTCTGCTCCCTTTGACAGCGCTTTAATTTAAGCTTGCTGAGCCTCAGGCGTTCCCCGAATTCCTGGAGACGCAGGCGATGGAGCTGCAGTTCGTGCGTTAGCTCCTCCAGCTGATCTACCATTTCTCCGTAGTCCTGAATGCTGCAGGATTGGTTTTTAACTCGCTCTTTTAGCTGGCCTAGTCGCTGACCCTGGGATAGGTTCTTCATGTAGAGATTTCCCAGCACCTGAAACTTACCAGCGGACTCGGAGGCCAGTGACTCAATCTCCGCCTGACAGTTGGCTAGCTCTTCTTGAAGACGCCGCTTCTCCTGCTGCAGAGAGTGCAGCTCCGAACACAAGTCGGGGTCGGGGTCGGGGTCTTGTGGCTGTAGCTTAAGATTTTCAAGCTCCTGCTGCAGGCTGATTATGTCTGACGAGGTGCAATATTTCTCCAGCTTTTGTTTTGGGCATCCTTGCCCCAAGCGGAATGCCCTGCCTGCCTGCTCAAAGATCTGTTTCTCATCTGGAACAATGGGGAATACGCATAAACACTCTTTCTCAACGTCGTGAGCGAAATCCAACAAGAAACGCAATATTTCCAACACTTGGCCCATTGCCTTCTGGCTTTTCGGCATCCACAGCCAGGTTTTGTTCACCTCTCTGGGATACTGGAGTTCCTGCAGTGCCTCTATCAGCTGGTTCACATAGCTCTCCCTGCTCAGTTGCGAACATTCTGCACCAGCATAGGGCAGACAAAGGTTCACAAAATCCAAGAAGAGCTGCCGGAGCTGTGGCTCGGTCATTCCCTGCCACTCGTCAGTAATCCTCTCCAGCTTCTGACGCAACGACTCCTTCTGATGGAATAGGTTGCGCTTTGTGTTGGTCAGCTTCGGGGGTGCTTTTCTGCTCCCTGCAGATGTGAGGCAGGCCTTGGGATCCTTGGGGTACGAGAACCCAATCGAGGGCACCAACAGCCGGCTCGCTGCGAGGCTGGATACGGGCGCTGTCGCCTTTGTTCTTTTTGTTTCGATTTTGGACGTTGATGCCGTGCGCCTGGTTATGCTCGCCTGGCGCTCCCTTTCGAGGAGCTCCTTTGTGCGAAGCGGGCGGACCTCCCAGCCTGGTTCGACCGCACAAGGACAGCTGGTGTTTAGAAAATGAAGGTAATACCAAGTTCTGGCGGCGTTTTCATTGGCTTACCTCATTTCTGGAGTTTTTGGCACTTCCCCAGCTCGCTGCTCCCTGCTGGCGGGTATTTTGGAAGCAGAGGCGGATCGGCTGTGGGATGGCTCCAGACGTTCTCTAGGTCGTTCCAAGCGAGTCTCCGAATGTGAAGTAACCGCGGCAGGTCTGTTATGGCATTTCGTATTTGATTTTAAATAGAACTTGATTATAACCCACCTTTTCTCTGGGGTGTTCAGCAGTTCCTCGCGATACTGGCTGCGTACAGGCGAGGATAGTATCTGATAGTATGCCGATTTGGCGGCTAAGCCATTGCGATGCCTGGATCTTTGTTGTTCCAAGAGTTCTTTGGATCGCAAAGGTAGGCTGCCTATGTTCGGGGCACCACTCGATCTTTAGGAAAAAATCATAAAATTAAGGTATTAAATGGAAGATGTTTATAATTGTCTTACCTAGTCGGCGGAGTTTTCGGTTTTTCCCAGGTCCGCTGCCTGTTTTCGGGGGTTAACCATATCTTTTTCGGAGGTACCTTGGAGGCTGATCTTGACCTCTCCATGCGCTCCAGCAATTCCTTGGGGCGTTCCAAGCGAAACTCCGATTGGGTGACGATAACAGAGGGAATACTACAGCATTAGGAGATCAAACATAAAAACCTAAACACATTACAGGGAAATATTAAATATATTTATAATGAGTACATACCGCATCTCGGGAGTTTTGAACAGAGGCCCAGTGTTCTGTCGGCTTTCGGAGCGTTTCCCGGATCCCTTATACTGGGATCTCTGCACTTCCAGCAAATCTTTGCTCCGCAAAGGACGCGGTTCCGACCAACCATCGGCCATCCCGGGGTTCTTTGTTAACGACACTCCAGTTAAAGACAGTCAGAGGAGAATATAATATACCAAACCTTCAACAAATTGATCAATCCGCTCCCCTCCAATTTATTTTTTAGTTTTTCTCCGATTTTGGCTTACAATTTTAATATTTTACCGCACAACAACAATAATGAATGCGCTTCCCTGTGAATGGCTTGGAAAAATACTAAACTGGTCGATCGCAGAAATACCAGTTCTGGAAATACTAATTAACCGTTTTAAAATTCAAATGAAATTTTAAAATTAAGAAAACTGT
>JAEIIJ010017507.1:0-73413 GCA_018904815.1 Drosophila ogumai | reverse complement strand
GGGATGACGAACGGGCAGGTTGAGTTTTGGTGGCGGCGGAGCGGCTGGAAATTCGGAACCGGGATCTAGCGGATCCTGTCCCTCCCCTTCTGCGATAGGCTTATGGGCATTCAGGCGCTTGCTGACCACCACGTAGCCGGAGAGAGGCAGCTTGCGCAGCGCGTACTTTCCGCTGGAGTTCACATAGCCGACGGCTTCGTTTAGAGGCGTCTCGTATTTGGTGGCCCTCATCTGGAGATCACCAGCGTAACACCGGCCGGGCAGCTTGATGCGCTTGCCTACCAGCTGCTGGAGATCCATGCCCTTGGGGCACTGCATCAGCCAGGCATCGTGGGTTTGTTCATTGAAGTTCTCGAAGGCTTCGGCGCAGCAAGGGCGCATCGCAGCTTTCGGATCCAGTTCCACGTAGTCGTAATCCTCGAGGAACTTCTGGCGCAGCTCTGTGTCCAGCTGATGGGCACTCTTCTTGTCGTTTTTCTTCTCCATGGCCGGGTTAAAAAGATAAATTAAATTCTCGGAAGAAAGCACGTGCTGTTGCGCCAGTGTTGAAAAGCTTATATTTTTTTTGTTATTTCCAAACCTATTTTAGCCTTTTTATCGAAGCTTCAAGCTAAAATAAAAGATTTATAATTAGATTTATCATTACGTTACGTTTTATAATTTTAACATATTTACGATAAAATCCTTTATTATTTACCCTTTTATTAAATTTTCTGGCTACTTCCCTGCCTGTTCTTGCGATAAATAAGCACACAAATATCTGTAATGGTCAGAACGTGTAGAGGTGCAAATCTAAAGCTCCTGAGTTTCTTGAACTCTGCCAGGGTGTCTGCTTAAATAAATAGAAGCAAATGCCAAAGGCAACCCGATACAAACTGGTGTACCCTTTGTACATACTACAGATACTTGTTTACGATAATGGGTGTTCAGGCGTGTATGCAAATGCATTTGTGGATTATAAGCTTACCATTCGACCAGCCAACAAATTCCAACCAATCGGAAAAACAATTAATTGGGAATCATACTAGAAATGTTAATAAAGTTCGTACGCTAAAGTAAATAAATATAATTTTTAGCTCTCTTAAGGAATGTGAATGAAATTAAATATAAAATAGTATTTCGTTTGAATAAATACCTTTGAAGAGCTTTTATGATGCCTTAAAAAAAAAGGATAAAGTCAAAAAGGATTTATTTTTAATATGAAAAACAAACTTTGCTTAAATTCAAGGGGCATTATTTAAAATATTCTGCTTGTTAGGAAGAAAAAATATTGTTTTAATTTTAAGGGCAATTTTTCTTGACTAAACAATAAATGAAGTTACCTAAAAGGTTAAGTATTTATGTAACAGAACACATAATGTCACATATGTAAAAGTAAAAACAACGCAAACATTAACTTGTGCACAATTTAAGGGCGTGACAATTTTAGGACGAATTTAAAAAATATAGAAAAATGAACCCTAAAAATTATATTTATGTCTTGTCTTGATTTTAGGCCTTACATTCATGAATGCTTTTTCTTAATTGTAGAAACTATTTCTTAGTTTTGAATTGCAGAAAGGGCCACAATTTATGCATAAATTTAGCTATGAAAAAAAATTATTAAAAATCCCTTCACTTGGACACAACTCCAACCTGCTGGCAACAGCTGTGCTAGATAGACGACAAATGGGGAATGCAACATTCCCATACTTACTTAGTGAAATTTTCTAACCATTTTGTTGCCATTTGTAAACAGAACACCCAGATTTTGTTCTTCCCCCTAGAATCGAGTGTGTTCCATAGTCATGTTTGATTTGCAATTTTGCACAATCAAACTCTTGCCAAGGCTTGCAGGAGGCAGGAACTCGAAATGGAAATGGGAGTGGAAATGGAAATGGCACTGGAACTCGGGTTATAGGATGCAGGAACCAACACAGTCTGCAAATCGCCAAAAATGCCAATAAATTTGTGCTATTGACTATGTCTGGCTACAAATTTGTTGCCTGCATATTTTATTTGTGTAGCGTACATATGTTGTGAAAATGCAAATGCAAATACTCAAACTTTTTGTGAACGTAGAACCAAGGATAGGCGTTTGAAAATTGCAAAAAGCATTGGTTATATTTTTGCATATAGGGGGTGGTCCTTAAGTCTTGTTTAATAAAAAGAAAACTATTGGCTTACATTTCACAAGATATTTTATTTACCAAACAAATTTTCTAAGCCATTTAAATATGATTAAAATGTTAGTTGGAAAGATATTTTGTTGTATAATAGCTCACATTTGGCAAAATCTTTTATTTTCGTTTGCTGGCTGAATGCTGTCTGTAGTTTCCAATTAAACTAATAATTGAAAGATTGTAGAGAAATGTATATGAAAAATATTGTTAATATAAATATAAACCAAGTGTTTGAAGTACATTTGTTCATTTTAGTAGTTTTAAGTGCACATATACTGTTAATATTATGTAAACCATCAGACAAAAATTAAAATTAAATTAATAAGCCAATTCAGAATTTGTATAAAATTTAGTACAAACAGCTAAGTTTCCTATCATTTATCACACTATTATAATAGATTTTTTGAATATATTTTCAATAAATTTAACTTACATGTTAAAAAATAGCGTAAGTCGCACAATACAAAACCTCAAAGGCTTTAGCCCAATGAGGAAATGATCGAAGCGTAAAATTAATGTTGTGTAAGGTATTTCCAAATCATTGATTAGGGCAGCTTTGAGCCTTTAAGCAGACCTACGGCCCTTTATTGGCCAACGCGGCGTATGAGTGTTACGCGAATATACATATTTCAGCAGCAACAGCAGTCACGCAGCATTTACAACTGGGCGTGGCCAAGGTACGAAGGGTTTGTGTGCATGTGTGTGCAGTCGTGTGTTGTTTGGTGTAAATTATATGGCCGAAAGATGCAAAATTAGCCAAATAATGGCTGCCTAATGTGCCGGAAAGCTGGCGAGCAAAAGTTAATGGCTAAAATCTTTTAGTCCCCCGATGAAAATGAAAACATAAAACGTAGCCACTAAAAGCAAATCGAGAGGGGCACACATACATATTTGCTAATCAAATGAGTGTTAGCTGCTTCACTGGCTGCAAAGGGGGCCAAAAGGGTTAAAGTGAGGCCAGAAAATTGTTGTGTAAATTTAGCCGCAGCCCGGGGGACTTAAGGTTTTACTCCGTTGGGCATTCGTTTATTTTATTTTAGCGCTGTCAAACTTGTTTCGCGGTAATTGAACGGACTTTAAATGCCAGCCAAAAAAATTTCACAAAATGCGGGCTAACACAAACGGCTTTGGTCCGAGTTTTTTTCATTACCTTTTTTATTTATTTGCATTTGATGGGCGACGGCTCTAGCTGAGGCTAAGGCGGGTGGCCAGGGTGGGGCGGACCTGAATGCAGTTGGGACTGCATGGCGACTCTTATGCAAAAGAAGCAACGCCCCGCCAACGCGACGACATCGAAACTTTTGCAGCATTTTTGTGCTTTTCATTTTTGCGGCGCTTGTTTTATTTTCACTGCGTTGGCTTGGCCAGTGAGAAAGTTTGGTCATATAGAAAAATGTGTAAGGAAAAAAATTAAACTGAAAATGTACAAAAAAGGAGGTGACTCAAGCTAAGCTTCAGGGGCTCGCAAGGAAAAATACCCTGGGAGATGTCTGATGTATTACTACACAAAAAAATTAAATCAGTTTAAAGAAGATCGAAATAAGGGGTTTAATAAAAACTATAAGTAAATAATTCAAAAGGTAAACTATAAAGAACGTATTTAAATAATGTATAATACAAAAAAATATTTGTAATATTGCAATTACTTTTCATTTTATTTATTTTTTTTTTTTGTAATTGCACTTAAAGATCATACTTTAATTAATTTTTTAAAACTAAGCAATTCTTTGTTAAAAAGATCTTTAGTAAAATATACTGGGCATTCCAACTTACCAGGAGTAGAAAATTCATGCAGAAAACCGACCCCACAAAGCGACATTTTTTGGGCGGATGGCAGCGAAAAAGCCAAACTGACTTCAAGTGGCATTTTGACATTTTGTTGAATTTCAACTCGGCTGTCGTTGGGGAACGAGCACTGGGGGTCAAGGGGGAAGGTGCGTTGGCTTGGGAGCTAAAAAGTGAAAGGAGAAAGGGTCAAAGGGCAGAGGACTCGCAGGTGGCTGACCATGCAAACGAAACGCAGAGAGAGCATTTCCATTTTTTTATTTTTTTGGTAAATTAGAAAAACAATTGCCAACGTTGTGGGTAGCAAAAGCTGCAACTTTGGTTCGCAGGTTTGACCACACAAAAAGTTTTCAAAGCGTTTACTTTTTACACGTTGTATTTCACAACTTGACGAGGATGGTGTTAAAAGTTCTCCTTGTTTTTATTTAACCTTTAATAAATAAATTGTTTTTAAAGCCAGATATGTCCGCGAAAAATTCTTATTTCATTTTTAAATATTTTTTTACAGCTTTCGACGGCCATTATATTAAAGTTAAGGAAGCCACCAAAATGAACCTAAATAACCTTTTTGTAATTATCTCTATTGATGTATCAGTTATAAAAAAAAAGTTTTGCGAATTTATAGTACTCAAATGTCTTGAACATTTTGAAATGTATGATGTACGTCATCAAAAATAAATACAAAAAATATATTTTCATACTTTCAACTATTTCAATTTTGTTTTTTAAATACGATATATTTTAGTTAGTAACTATCACTTAAAAAATTTAATGGTTATTTAATGAAAAAAAATTAATTAAATAAACAAAATGATACAAAATATTTTATTTAGAATTTTTGAAGTTTTTAAAAAAGCTTTTAAAAATGGAACCACCTTAAAAACGTATCATGGCCTGCCATCTTTTTTGGTGACTATCGCCACAGATCAGCTGCAAGCTATCGATATGGCGCTTTTGACAATCGATTTCAACCTGTCCAGTTATTCCGTTAGAAGCAAGAACAAGAAAAATATTCGTACAACTTTTCGGTGTTTGTCTGTTGTCATTTATATGAACATGGAATCGCTAGGAGCAAGCCACGACAGATTGGTGAAAATACTGAAAGGTATGGGATCTGCACTTATATGTTCTATTTTCACTAACCAATTTGCGCAGACGCTGGCGTCTACGAGGACGGCATGGATGAAGAGGAGATGCAGCAGATGGCACGCGCAATGCAAATGTCAATTATTGATACTTGCCCACAGCAGGTGAGCCTCCCTGTAATTATGTACCTTTCTCCCCCCTCAAATTCATGTGAGTTCCTGCAGGAGAACGATCTGGAGTTTCTGGGTGATCTGCACAGCTCCACTTTGATTGTGGCTCCTCAGGCGGCCACCAGCACTGTCCTCGACGGCTGGGATAGTCCGCCCTCCGAACCCATTTACATGACCGTGCAGGCTTTGGTGCATCATGCCATGGACTGGAGTCCGCATAACGACGAAGGGCAAGGTCGCACTCGTAAGAGAAGCACTGCGGAAATCCATGGGCCGGGTGCCAAGCGTTCCCTGCGGCTGCTGAACGACCGTGTGGAGACACAAGTTGATGAGCAGCAGGACGAGCAGCCATATAATCCCGATGCCACGCCCGTTTCACTGAACCAACACGATGTGGAGGATTCGGGTATCAGTTGGGAAGAGATTTCCCTTTCCAGCGCTGGCAGCTCGATTCCCTCCATTGGAGAGATGCCCAGTGGTCATATGGTCAGCACCAGCAGTGTGGCCGTCTCGGAGTCCTCCGAAAGCCGCGACGAATCTAGCCGCGCTTCATTCGACGAATAGTTCCTTAGATCTCGTGTTTGTGCAAGACTTGGAACGTAGTCTAATAAATATTATAATAGAATTTTTAAGCATTTTACGATTCTTGGAGATATTCGTAAAATGCTTAAAAATTCGATTGCAGCAACCAATAATGTATTATGATTTGTATTAACTCATGTTTTCAGAAGTAATAGTGAACCATTTTTCATTTGCTGCTTATTTAGAGTACTTAATTTGTGAAAAATAAAAGATAATTTGCTTAAATTTGTGAATTTAAATATAAGAATTTTTTAATCAAGTAAGGCTAAATTTTATGTTATTCATATTTATTCTTCTTCTGAATAGAAATTAAATACAAATTTGAATCATTATATATTTAATTGAATTTTTAATCAGTATTTTTATTCATATTTTATTCCCTTTAAATAGAAAATTAAATACAAATTTTGTTTTAGACTTTCGTTAGTCTATCTTCTATATCTTCTAAATTTTCCTTCTTTTCAGAATCTTGGACTGGTGCTGGCTTTCTGATAGGACAAAAGACTCGACCTGGGAATAAGCGAGTGATCTTCATGGGACCTCCATCTCAAACAAAACACGATCGATGGTATCGCGGAGTAATTGGAACGAATTAACCGTCATGCGATTACGGACAAGAGTGGCCGACAAAACACGAAAGTAACTTGTGATTTCGAGTGGTTTAGCCGGAGTATTATCTAAAATTTCTCTAGTTCTCATCCTGGTAATGCGCCCTGAACGCCCAGCTACGCGTCCTGATATAATTGCCGAAGCGGAACGAAGTCTGCGCCCGGATTGGGTTGGCGCAGCAGCGCAAGCATTTCCCAAGTTCCTCGACGAACCTGGTTTCGGCGACAAGTCATCCTTGGGTGATGTGGTGGCGGCCACCTCTACAACTTCATTGGTAGTCACCTGACTTGTTGGGTGTAAATTGAGAAAAGAAAGCAGCGATGACTCTTCCACCTCAAGCTCCCCCTCTGGCATTGGTAGAGCATTATCTCCACCGGCTAAAATCGAAGGCTCCTCTGCCACAACCGCAGCCCCTGTCCGCAGCGTGGCGGAAGCAAAGATCGGAACACGTCCCCTATAAAAAAAAAGCAGGATTTAAGACTGCTCATAAGGTATAATGAAACACTTACGGCGTGGCCGCTATGCGAGTGACATTCATGGACCAATCAGCCCCGTCCGAGCTAGAGAAGCCCTCACCCACTACGTCGTCATCATCTTCGTAGGGGGAATCCGAGAGACTGGAGTCCGTCTCCAGCTGGTGATCTGACAGTATTGGACTGAGAGCAAACATTATATTCCTCGGGCGACATTTGCATTTGTGAAAAATAAAAGCTGAAGAAAACTTACGCATTTGCTTCGAGTTCATCGTCGCCCACGATATGGGGAACAGGAAGATTCGGTGGCAAGGGCCTGTAAAGCATGCTGAATAATTAAATACATACACATAGAAAACTTAATTTGCATTTATAATTACATTCTTCACACAAAACGAAGTAAGTCAACCAATATTCTACAGAATTCAACGCCAAGTGACGCCGAAAGGAAATAAGTTCCATAAAGTTTAAAAAAAAGGGTGTGGACACATTGTTTAAGCCACGTGTTTGGTATTTAAAAGTATCTACAGTGACGAACTTAATTATTGGCACAGTGGGTATGTATATTTGCCTTTGGCACAGTTTTTGTCCATAAAATATAGATATATTTAAATGAAATAAATTTTATTAAAATATATTGTTAATTTTCCAACTAAATGAACTTAATTTTATATTTGTTTATTATTCCCCTATTTAAAAAAATTAAAAAGCTAAAAAAATACTAAATTTCTCTGAAGAAAATGATTGGCACACCTAACCAAAAATATTAAAAATCACTGGACAAGCTACATATTACCGGACAACCAACCACAGCCAGAATGCACAGCAACAACTTCCTCCCATTGAACATACGAAGGCTCCAGAAGCAGACGCACGTGGACAACCCGGACACAGTCTACTGGGAGCGCCTGGCGAAACCGGAAAACCTTAAGAAGCACAACACCATCGACTACGTGGACTTCAGTGCCAGCGAGCCGGACAACTTTGTGGTGACCTGCTCGGTGTGCGTAGAAATCCACAATTTGGTGACCAAACTGGTGGTGAAGGATCTCTCGAGGTTTCAGAAGAACGCCTATGGAGCCACATTTCGGCAGGATGGCCAGCTGGTAGCCGCCGGCGATGAGGAGGGCCATGTTAAGCTCTTCGACACCACCAGCCGGAGTATTCTGCGCCTCTTCAAGGGACACACGGCGCCGGTGCATCGAACCTTCTTCACGGCGGATAAACAGCAACTGGCCAGCTTTGGCGACGACAAGACGGTGCGACTGTGGGATGTGGCCAACGAGAAGGTGATACAGACATACGAGGACTCGCACACGGACTACATCCGGGCGGGTGCCATGCATCCTCAGGCGGGGTACATGTTCGTTTCCGGCGGCTACGACGGCAAGATCAATCTGTACGATACGCGACAGGAGACGGCAGTGGTGCGCACCCTGAATCACAGGGCACCCGTAGAGTCCATGCTCTTCCTGCCCAACGGAGGGATCTTCGTCAGCGCCGGCGGCACCCAAGTGTGCGTGTGGGACATGATCAGCGGCTGCCGGCTGCTGACAATGATGTCGCAGCATCACAAGACTGTCACCTGCTTGCGTCTGGGATCTAATGGTCGGCGCTTACTCTCCGGCGGATTGGATCGGCACGTAAAGATCTACGATGTGACCACATACAAGACGGTACACACGCTGAACTACCCGAATGCCGTCGTCAGTTTGGCCGTGTCGGGCGGGGATCAGGCTGTCATAGCCGGCATGGTCGATGGATTGATCTCGATTCGCCGGATGATGGGGGAAAGCAAGCCGTGTCACCTGAAAAAGATCCGTGCAGATGGGGCGCGAAAGCAGCAGCAGCCGGTGGACCATGTAATCAAGAACAAAACCAAGGGGACAGGCCTGAGAACCTACGATGTGCATCTGCGGCAGTTCAGTCACAAAAAGGCTCTCGATGACGTGATGCAGCCCCAAAAGATGGAAAAGCAGCCGGAGCTAATGGTGGCCGTAATCATAGACCTGCTTCATCGACGCTCCCTGGACAAGGCTTTAATTGGTCGCTCCGAGTCCGTGCTCATCCGGTTCATCGATTTTTTGTGCACGCATCTGAGCGAGTCGCGTTTTATGAGGCCGCTGATGAATGCCTCCAGCACATTACTGGGTGTCTTCGAACGGCAACAGGTAGTCTGCAGTCCGCCGCTTATTAACGCATTGAAACGGCTGGCGGCAGCTGTCCAAGCGGAAATCCAGCTAACCGCCGAGCTGATGCAGCTCAAGGGCGCCATGGACATGCTCATTGGCATCGCAATGGATGGCGACGATGTGCCGCGCAAGCCGCCCGCCTATGTCAAGGCACCAAGAATGCTGCCCTCCAAGGCGGCGGATGGGTATACGGCCTTCGTGGATTGATCTTTAGTCGGGAACCTTCGCACATTTAGCCAATGAAGAAGAAGTTAAGAACTACGCCAAATTTATATTTAAAAAAAATGTAGTACCCGTTTAATAAACGTTGGCAGTCTTACCCCACCATTTGCCATATAACAGTACCAAATTTTTACTAGCTTGAATTATTCGAAATTAATATAAAAAATATAAATTACAACGAAAAGAATATAATAACAGCTTAGTAATCACGTTGTTCATCATCCAATTCGCTGCAGTTGCAGTACTTGACTTCGGGGGCATTATCGGAGGCCAGATCGTCCTCGGAAATTGTCACACAGCGCACATTAGGGGGGTATTTCTGAAATACAACTCAATTAAGATCGTATTAAGGATAATATTGTATTATTAAACCCACCACTACGACCAGCGGATATCCATCGTCATCGGTAAGACCCATGTTGGAGCAGCCATTGCCCAAGTTCTGTCTGGTGAGAATATACTTGGTCAAACAACAGATTGTAATCTAAGAATTATTAAATTATAAGTCGTATTATTAAAGTATAAGCAGAGATATTCTCACCAGGAATTTCAGAGCCATAACCCAGAGTCCCAGCAGGATATACAAGTAATTCCACACAGCACGGCTAAACACTGGTAAACACCCATTCACGTTGATGGAGTTCATGGCGAGTGGGGGAAACGGTTGGTGTCGGCCACTGCCGTAGGCGGACGACTGTCCCGCACCTGGTAGGAAGTGGTTAAAGCAGCTCTCGCAGGACCGCTTGCAGCATGTGTATGGTGCCAGAACCGAAGAAGAACAGTTATCCTCTCGTCTCGGCATCCAATCGGCGTTTGCCCAATCCTTATAGCTTTGAACGCCGCAGCACTGCTTATCCCACTGCAAGCTGTCCCACAGGAGCTTCCACTCCGGACACGAGTAGTACATGTCAATGCCTCGGATTAGAGACGTCTCCGCTGCATTCTCCAGCACATCAACACCCCGGTAAATGATCCACACGCACCCAAAGCCGGCTGCAATTATAACGCAGGAATAGAAGAGCCACACGTCCAGGAGCAGGCGCACATTGGGCGTGCAGCGGCGCTTCCACAGTCGCCGCCACATCAGGATGCTGCAGAGAAAGATCACCGCCAGCTGGGCACCGAACATGTATACTCCAAACAGGTAGCCGTAGACCAGTCGGCACTCGATCTGCGACAAGTAGCCTGTGAAGAGCTTGTGGTAGTAGGTGGTCACCGCCAGCATCAGCACTCCGATCAGAGCCTCGGTTATCAACAGCAGGGTGACGTAGATGTTGACTCGGCGAAAGGGCTGTTGCATTTGGTCATCGTCGTGGACATCGGCACAAGTTTAATTATTCGTCGTGTTTGCTCTAAATTCGAATTTCATTTGGATTGACGCTGATTGCAAGGTATCTCAGTTATTTTCAGATTCAGTCAGAAGCTAGCAGAGTAGTGAAACAGTCATTATCGGCCCTATAAAATATGTATAGGTATTCAAGTCTTTCTAGCCATGTTAGAATGAAATGTTTCTTGACTGTTCCTTTTGTTTTTTAGATTCGTTAAAATTATTAACAATGAATAATAATTTTAATTTCTTATATTTTAAACTTCAGTATGCATTTAACCTAGAAAAAACAGAACAAGTCAACCTAATTGTCGGAGCCCAAGATTAGTATTTGGTTTTAGACCATGGACTAATAAATTTACCACATAAACCAGGTTATATTGTATAAATAGATCGTACATATATGCCCAGAATTAATGGTCTACCATAACATTTAAGCTTAAGTCTTAGAAGGAAGCCGTGGAGTTTTATTTGAAATTTTACATTATATATGACAAAGACACTTAATTAGAGTTCAGTTTAAAACTTCTTAATCGATTCTGAGGCGATCAGTAGAGAGTGTTGTATTTGGTAGGCGCTAGGTATGTTACTTAGTTCTGTCTTCAGTCTATCGGCGAGCAATGTTATAACTGGTCACCGGGCAAAGCTGAACTTGAGAACCCCGGAGAAGCAGTCCATACTGGGTCCGATCTGCTTCGCATCGATCTTTATTAGATTCACATTGTCCAGGCAACGAGGACTTTGGACTATCTCCGGCTTGACGTCGCTAAGTCGAATCCACAGTTCTAGGGGCTGGCTGCGCCACCTTTGCTTGGCTAGGATCCCGAGGCAACTCCAAACGAAGGCCTCTCCGTGGCATCGGGTGCGCGTGATATCCAAAATCCTTAGCTGCCGACAATTAATCACGAACTCCAACAGGCCCAAGGGACTTTCCAGCTGATAGCCACACAGATGGAGTTCGGTTAACTCGGGAAGCTGACTTGCAAGTTGTCGCAGCATCCGATCCTCCAGGCACTGCAGCTGGCCGCCCTCCTCCTCCTCCGCCTGGCCATGCAACTCCAGTCGTTTCAGCAGACGAAGGTTGCCCAGCTCCCGGAAAAACCGTTCATGGTCGTGCAGTATGCCGCTGAAGCGAAAGCCCTCGATGGGTCTGCCTGCTGCGGGTGGATTACTGGGACGCGCTATCCGTGACAGAACATCGAAGACAAAGTTCTTGGAGTATATCGACAGTTTTTGAAGGCGTGGCAGGCGGAGGAGCTGCTGTGTAATATCCGACTCCATGCACAGGTGATAATCGGCAATCTTAATGTGCTCCAATGTCGGGCACAGATGCAAGTCGGCGAGATCACAGCAGTTCACCTCGTCGCAATCCTCCATAATGTCAAACTTTCGCAGCCGCAGCTGCCGGAAGAGATCTCTGAAGTGCTGCGACTCCAGAAACTGGCAGTCATCCAGGCAGAGTTCGTTGAGGAACTCCAGATCACACAGGTACTTTCCTGTTATTTGGCAGCTCCGCAGCTTGAGCCTCCTTAAATTGGGAAACACTCGTCGTAGCAATCGCACATCCTCGTCCACGAAACGAACACGTCCCCGCCGATTCCCGTCGCCCAGCCACTCCAGCGAGGTGATCCCCTCTAGGGTGTGGCTGCTCAGGACTCGCAGGCGGCGAACGTCCAACTGCTGGCAGCTCAGACGTTGCATGTAAGGCGCCAAGGCCAGGATAAAGGCCAAAAACTGTCGCGAATTGGTCCCAGATCGACGGAACATCTCGTCTTGAAGGGCCACACTGCGGACTCGGGTCCTCCATAACATCTGGACTATGCTCTCCAATCGCCGATTCATCCTACCGATCTCGTACTGCTGGTAAACATTCACCTGACGGACGATTAAAGCCAGGACATCGTCGTTTAGCTGCAGGAGAGAAGCTGCTGCCGTAGATCCTACTCGAAGTAAACAACTGTTAACTCCTTTCAAGGCTATTCCCCGGGCCCATTCCTTACCTGTATTTGCGGTTGACGTCATCTGTGTTGTGCTCTCGAAGGCGGTGTTTGGAATACTAACGAAACTGCGCCGTTGCCATGGCCAGATGATCGCTACCTACCAAGGCCGAAGGTCATTTAGGGGTGGTTTTCCAGGCAAAACAGGCGGAATTCGCGCTACCTAAGCTGTGCATTTATCCCTCTAGGGATGGTCAAACCCAAAGCGATATTTTAACGATGATTTAAATATGAATTTAACCTTTAAAGGCAAATATTTAAATATTATGAAACTGCGCTAACATACTTACAAATATGTAAACATATAAATTTGCAGAAGTTTTTCTGAGCTCTTTGGCGACGTTCCCATCCCAAAATTAAAGTTAAATATATAGAATATAAATGTAAAAAATATAATTAAAAACATCATGATTTTTATGCTTATGCTGCGCGTTGTTTGCTGCTCATTTATTTGTTTTTGTTTAGTGCTTACTACGTCATCAATTTTAATTACATTTACTCGTAACTTGTACAATATATACTATATATAATATATGTATATATATATATGTATATATATATATTTATATGCATTTCATTTGTTGTCCAATTTCTGTCGTATAGGCATATATTGTAGGTATATATAGTGTTGTATTGTATCTGATTTATAGTACATTATTGTTTCTATTTAGTATTGTTACTGTTTGTTGCTTTTCTATGTTAATGTTAATTGTGGGGCACTCTAAGCGTTTTCTTCAGCTCAATCCTGTCAAACGTCCTCCTCATACGTTGCTGCGTTTAGGAAACATATTTAGCGCTCTCCCAGCGTACTGTGGTTTCATTTATTTTAAACATAAAGGTTAATGCGTCTGTCTGTCTGTGGTGTAATAAATTATTTCCGATGGGGTTTAAATATTGCAACACAAGTTCTCGGTACTTTAAATTGCCTTTTGCATACTCTACACATACATATCCGCTATATATTAGATAATAACCGTACAATAATATATATCTCTATATGCATACTTTATATACTGCGCTCTATACACATCACAAAAAAACCCAAAAACACCGAAAACTAACACGGATAAACAGCTACATAATTATAGACGCGTGTGTGTTGTGTGTTTGCGATTTCCCAAAAATATAAATTTCGAGTAAAGTATAATGAGTTGGTGTTTTGTTTATCTTTTTTACAATTTTCAATTGTTCCCTGCATTCTGAGTGTAACCAAAACATTCACTTTGCTGCCAATATAGGCGTGAATAAATTAAGATTAAGTTTAAGATTAAGATTAGATTATGTGAAATAAAAAACCAAGTGGCGTCTTTAAATGGTCAAAACAAACAGTTTTACATTTTCCGTTTATTTGTGTAAAGTTACAATTTGTTAAATTAAATTAAACTTGTATTTTAAGCATTTAATTCTTCGACAATTAAATGTTATTAAAATGTTTCATTCAAAGGAAGCATAATGTGTGTGTAGGTCTGTCGGTCGGTCGTCTGTTTGTTACCTCGTTAACTTATTAAACATTGCTGACTCATCTTTAATATATATTGTTTTATATTCCGCGTTACTTCTATTTATTTGTTGTTGTAAACTTTAAAGCAGATATGTTGTTGCTTGTGGCGCTTGTTGGGGCGTTACTTTCATTACGGCTTCAACTTGTTCTTCTTGATGTTTATGGTTGTTGCTGTTCTCAACATAAGCACAGTTTAGGGGTTATAATTAATTTTAGAGTTGTGCCTAGTCGTATATATGTTGTTGTTTGTTAACTTTAATAGTGGGGTAATAACTTGTTGTTATAGGTTTTAGTATCCATATATCGTAATCGTAATTGTAATTGTAATTGTAATCATAATGATTGGGCGGCACCGGCACGCCCAACTAAAAACTACTCGCTCGTTTCTCCTGTCGCTACTCATGTTCGCATCTACATACGTTCTCAATTATTACTTTTAGTAGTTCAACTAACATTAAATATAATAATTTGTTGTGTGTTTTAAATCCATCTCGTTAGTTGTGGTTGCTGTTGACTTAGCCTAGGCTTCCCTTCCTTCGGTTCCACTGTCATATCTATATCATAATATATCGCCTTCATCACGCTCTAAACTGGGTTAATAATATGTGTAAAAGTGATCGCGATCGCTTGTCTCCTTGGAAAATGCAAAACTAATACAATAGTGATAATTTTCGATTAATTTCCAAGGGTTTTCTGTTGTTGCTTGTGTTATTTACAAACTATAAAGTGTATAATGTATATATAATTGTATGTTCATTTTTATGATGGGGATGCTTTCTATGAATGTCGCTCCGTATATATGGATGTTATATACCTTAACTTAGTCAAAACAATACAAATACAAGATGAAGCGCCTTTTCGCTGGTTACGCCCGCCCCTAAAATGTTGCTTAAAATTTCTAGCGAGAAGATTAAAATTTAGCACAGCTAAAAATTCAACTCTACGCGGCGCCGCCTGGCACACATTTCAGAAATGTTGAAAACACGTGAATAAAATTGAACGCTAAGCGCCCAAGGGTATTAAAAATACAGAGAAAGAGTTGGGTTAAGGGGGAGTAAGATACCGAGAACAAACTATGAGATGATTCGTATTGCACGTCAAAGCTGGCGGCGTCAGACTAGTAGAGGAAATGGAGAAGATGCCTCGAAGCTGAGCCGGGCAAACTAAACTGGACTTTCTGGGGGCGCTTGAATTTTGAAAGGCTACAAAATTCAATTCTATAGAGTTTCTCTGCAATATAAATTCTTGAAACTTGCATCAAACTGACTGGAAAACAAGTTAATTTATGTTAATTCATGTTCAAGTTAGGCTTTTGCTTATCATTTAAATTTTGCAAAAGTTTAAAATATAAAGAAATTTACAAAAATCTTTAAACCATAATTAATTCTTACTCGACAAATATGAATAAAGTTGATATTCTACAATCAGCAAATTTTTAACTTTGCATAATTAAAATTGTTAATTTGTTATTTTTAATTAAAAATATATAGACTTTTTTAGATTGCACTTATTAGTTTTAAAAAAATCGAGGCACTCCAGAATAGCCCCCTGAATGCTTCGTTTTCACTTCTGGGCCATGGATCAGCGTAACCAGCGCGCTGCTAAAACTATTGTACATACAACTAGCTCCTTAAATGGGGGAGGGGGTGCTTGTTATGGTTTGTGTGTGTCCTATTTAGAGATATCGTTTCAGCCCGGCTCACCAACTAGCCCACTGGGTCACTGGTTGGCCAACCTTCACCACGCCGCTTGCGTCGACGCTGTTGCGGCAGCTGCCGTGGTGGCGGCAATGGAGGTGCTGGTGGTGCTGCTGGAGTGGGCTGTGGTGGGTGTGTAGCCGTGCAGGAGGGGCTACTGTTAGTAAACAACCGGGTGCTGCTCCACGTTCGCTGGCAGATGCTGTAGCTGCATGGCGGCGCGGGCCAAAGCACTGGGATCACTTATCAAGGCGATGGGCACTCCAGGTGGCGGCTGTTGCTGCGGCGGCGGCGCTTGGCCTGGATGCTGTTGCTGCTGATGGTGCTGTTGCTGCTGCTGCTGCTGTTGTTGCTGCTGCTGTTGCTGATGTTGCTGCTGCTGTTGCTGCTGCTGACGATGCTGCTCCTGCTGATGGTGATGAGCCGCCTGCTGGATGGACAACTGCAGCAACTGCTGCTGCTGCTGCAGCTGCTGTTGTTGCTGCTGATGGGCAGCCACTGCCGCCTGTTGCTGATGCTGTGCCGCCACTTGCTGCTGATGCTGCTGATGGGCGACCGCCGCCTGTTGCTGGGCAGCCTGCTGCTGAGCCGCTGCTGCCGCGGCTGCCTGTTGCTGGGCCGCTGCAGCGGCGGCTGCCTGTTGCTTCTGCGACTGCTGCTGGGCGGCGGCGGCATTGTGCGAGATTAGCGTTGAGGTGACCAGCGGCACCAGACCCGGTGTTAGCTGCACGGCACCGGCACCGCCCGCCGCACCAGCGGTTATTTGCTGGATGGTGTGCATCGTGGTGGTCGCCGAGTGGTGGGGAACTGAAACGGAAGGAGGGCCGGATAAGTTGAACGACTTGGGCACGGGGAGAAGACTCGCTTGCGCTAGCGCAGTCGTGTTTGCCGACTCACTTATGATCGGTTTCACTTCCTGCTTGACTTGCGTCAGCACACCAGCCGGTATTTGCGGATGCGGATGCACGGGTGGTGGCGGCATCATAGCATCCGGGTGATTCATCTTCATGTGGCGCTTCAAATTGCCGCGCTCGACGAACGCCTTGCTGCACAGAGTGCACGCGTGCGGTTTCTCGCCCGAATGGGAGCGCATGTGCGAGACCAAGTGACCTGCGAAACGGACAATGGAAGCGACATGAAGATCTGATCGTCGGGGGGTTGTTGGATCTCGAATTTCGAAAACGGCTCGGGTAAGTTCTTTATTTATTTATATTTTTTTTTAGTGTGGTGGGGGGCTCGCTCTCACAGATGCTGTTTGGTGCTTTCAAAATTGATTGTGGGTTTTGTCTGGTCGGGTTTTTGGTTAAAAAATATGCTAAATTAATTTTTAAATTAATATTATTGTTTAAAAAACATATCAAACTTACTGAATGATACTTTCTTGAGTAGTAAATACTAGTTGTAATTAAAAAATAATTCTTTTCTTTATCTAAAATCAAAAAATATTCCGTAATGTCACCGAAAATGCAGAGATTTAAAATAACTTTTTTTTAAACTTTAAACAAAACAAAAACCAATTTACTTAGAATATGGATTCTTAACACATCAAATTCTTATTTTAATTTATTTTAGTAACAAAATCATAATAAAACAAGTTAGAATAATTGACTTTCTGACTAGACGTAACCCATTCTATCCGAGAGAACGAACCCTCACACAACAGCAACTGGAAGTAGTGGGCAGGACGGGAACGGGCGAGGTGGTAATTTTTTTGGAGCTGGAGCTGGGGCTGGGACACTATGCTGACGCCACGCCACGCGTGCCTCCACTGGATGCATGCAAACGTTTAGCAGCAATTATAGCAGATCACACTTACCTTTGCAGATGAAATTCTTGGGGCACTTCTCGCAGGCAAATGGCCTCTCCATCTCCTGGCCCTTGGTGTGGCTGCGTTGATGGAAGAGCAGGTTGCCCTTGAGCGGGAACGATTTGCCGCATGTCTCGCAGGTGAAGGGCCGATCGCCGGTGTGGCAGCGCGACATATGATTGATCAGGTGCTCCTTGCGCGTGAACGGCTTATTGCAGACATTGCAGCAGTGCGGATTGTCGCTTGAATGCTGACGCATATGGTTGTTGAGATGCTCCTTCCGCGTAAACGTCTTCTGGCAGTACTCGCACTTGTGGGGCGAGTCGCCCGTATGGAGGCGCACATGGTTCGTCAGGTGCTCCTTCCGCGTGAACGTCTTCTTGCAGTAGGAGCAGCGGTGCGGGGAGTCGCCCGTGTGCTGGCGCACATGGTTCGTCAGGTGCTCCTTGCGCGTAAACGTCTTGGTGCAGTATGTGCACTTGTGCGGCGACTCGCCTGTATGTTGCCGTACATGATTAACCATGTGATCTTTGCGCGTGAACGCTTTCGTGCAGTACGTGCACTTGAACGGTGTCTCACCCGTGTGCTGGCGTATGTGGTTGACCAGATGCTCCTTGCGCGTGAACGTCTTCATGCAGTAGGAGCAGCGGTGTGGCGACTCTCCCGTGTGCTGGCGCACGTGGTTAAGCAAATGCTCCTTGCGCGTAAACGTCTTTGAGCAGAAGTCGCACCGGTGCGGCGTCTCGCCTGCTTGCGTGGCAAATGTGTGGGTGTCGCGCGCGAATGGGACAAGAAAACATTTAGAGATTAGTAATCATCGCCATCAACCGCATTTAGGCGAATCAGGGGCGGTCATTGGTATGGTGATGGTATGTGGTCTAAGCTGTGTATGCGGAGGATCACTGGAAAATTTTGGCATTTGGCTTTGGTGCATGCATCGATGAAGAACAGAATTTGCCCACTAAAATTTCTTACTTTAAAATATACTGAAAATTAATTTTTTCCTTGGTAAAATCGTTATTAAAGGGTAGAAGGTGTATTAGTTAAATGAGTATATTCATTATCAATTGAATAACTGTATCAACATTTTACTATTATCTAGTTTTGCTTGACAAAAGGATTAGCTTTGTGAAAACGATAACATTTTAAATATCCTTACAGAAGACATTTTTGATTAACTCGCTTATTTCTACCAAGATCTCGTTGTCGTTAAAAGATAGAACGCTACTCTTTAGATCATCTAGCGAAAGTCCGTTACCGCTACTCGATAGATCATCTAGCGAGAGATCGTTAACGCCATTCTATGTAACAAGTGTTCGTCATCGCTGCCCGTGCACTCGCTGCCGCCGCCAAGTGTCTGTTTGTGTGGTATTTCATGTGTGTTCAAGTGGACTGAAGCAGGATCGGTAACGGATTGGGGAAGAATTCAGGAATCGGAATCGGTAGAGGGACGGAAACGTCCGATTCGTTTTGTCTCTTTACCTGTGTGCCAAAGTATGTGGTTGGTGAAGTGCTCCTTGCGGCTAAAGCTCTTGCCGCAGATCTCGCAACGGAACGGCGTCTCGTTGGTATGGGAGCGCATATGGTTGGCTAGGTGCTCCTTGCGCGTATATTTCTTGCCGCAGACATCACACTGGTGCGGCGTTTGACCTGGATATTTTTTTTTTTTTTTAGGGAGAAGGCAGAGAGCAGAACAAAAAGGAATTGTTGTACAAAGGAGGAATGACGTTTGATCTCGTTCGACAAGACAAAATCGCATTCGCATTAGCAGCGCAAGCATATTTTTTTTTCCTCGACTCTCGCTGGTTATCCCCTGGAAACCCAGGGAAAACTAGTGGTAAGTCGAAGAAAAAACAAAAAGTTTTCAAAATCATCCCGACCCATACCCGCGCACCGCTCAGTGTTTTTTTTTTTTTTTTTTTGTGGTATTTTGTGGTGATTGGGTGGCTGCGTGAATGGGTGGGTTTCTTTTTAAATGTATTTTCATATTAAATGCTTCATTTTCTTTGCTTTTCTGTAATTTTTTTTTTTTTTTGTTTGGTGTGAAACTGGCCGTGGCTTGCGTTGTTGTGGTTTCGAACGAACGAAGCGAACGGAGGCTGCTGGCTCGGGCATATGGACGTGGGCGTGGTGGTGGTGGTGTCAGATGTGGATTGTATGTGGTGTGGATGATGTTCATTGGATGTGGTGGTGTGTGATGTGATGTTTGGTGTGCCTGTCAACTCTGCTTCTACTCAATGCTGATCTTCAGGATGCTTTACTTTCGTTTTTTTTTTTTTTTAGCATAGAACGTTCAGTTCCTGGAGAAGACTGATTCGCCGAAAAGATTTATGATTATGCTGGATTCCTATATAGCAGGTGAGCTGGGACTGTGTGTCAGTGTTTCTGGTGTTGTTGTGTTGTGTGTTCCAATTGCTTTGTGTGTGTGTTAATGTCGCAGATACACAGAGACGTTGGCAATCGACAAGCAGCAACAACGAACTTTTTTTTGTAATATTTTTCTTTTCTTTTCTCGACTTTTTATTTAATTTTTGGGCACCCTGTTCGACAGCAGAGTGAGCGTAGACAAAGTTTAACAGGCACTTTAAAAATACCGAATTGGAAGTGAAGGATTGGACTTGGACTTGGACGTGGACGTGGACGTAGTGGAGTGGTGGAGTGGAACGAGCACTGGATGATGTGTTTTTGGTGGTGCGTGTGAGCATGATTTGGAGTTCTTTTTTTTTTTTGTAGTCGGTGAAGATTGTTGGGAATGTGTGATGCGGAGATCATGGTTGGGGGGAAATGGAGCGGTATGAGCGAGTGAGCGTGTTTTCTTTGGTTTTTTTTTTTTTTTTTGTTGCGGGATTAATGCGCGGATGCACTGGAGTTGCATTCGCTTCAAGCGTTAGTTTGCACAGAGATAAAAATTCAGAACAATATGGGCTGTATCTAAAGTTGCATATAAATTGAAGATTTAAACGTTATTAAGGCGTCGAAAAGTAGGCAATGTAAATATCACAAGAGTAATGCATGGCTAAGGTTAAATATATTATTGCCTCAAATGCTTCGAAAACGCCACGAATAAATAAAGGGTTTATTATCAGTTTTATGTCCAACAATAATATAAAATGTATAAATATTATGATACTGCTTCTTTTAGACCAAAAAAAATGGAAAAATGACTCCTTGATTAAGGGAATATTATAATAATTGGATAATTGAACTATAAAATACTATTTATCACATTACCGAGCTTTTTTAACCAAAATGATTTACCAATCTAAGGCAACATTTTTTCTCTCTGTGGGGAGTACAGTGGGCGGGACTGTGGGAGTTGGCGGGTGGAATAAGCACAAGCGATGATCGAGATAGAAGCGTATGAGAGATATAGATAGACAGTTAGGGAGGAAAAAGACGTAGGACGCACGATGAAGTCTATATATAATTTAATTTTTGCGGTGCTTTTTGTCAATTATTCTTTTTTTTTTTTTTTGTTTTGGTTGGTTGATTTTGATTTGGTTCTTGGTTGGTTTGGTTTGGTTGGTGTGATGTGGTGATGGCTGTTGTAGTTGTTCTTGTACTCTATGAATTGAATTTGGTCTGACTGGAGTTGGTCTTGGAATTGATAATAGGTTGGGTTTTTGGTTCTGAGATATTGATTCTGATCTGTCTTTTCTGTTCTTGTTCTTGTTCTTGTTCTGGTTGTTTTTGTGGCGCTCGCCGCTCGCATTGTCCGCCCCCACCAATCAATCACACTCACCAGTGTGCCACATGTAGTGGTTAACATAGTGTTCCTTGCGCGTAAAGGACTTCTTACAAATATCGCAACGATGTGGCGTCTCACCCGTGTGTTTGCGCACATGGTTGACCATGTGCTCCTTGCGCGTAAACGTCTTGGCGCAGTACTGGCAACGGAAGGGCGTTTCGCCCGTATGCGAACGAAAGTGATTGTCCAGATGCTCTTTGCGGGCAAAGGTCTTTTGGCAAATGGTGCAGGCGAACGGTTTGTCCGTCGAGTGCCGTTTCATGTGCCGCTCCAGGCTCGTATTGTTCGCGAACACATTGAAGCACACGATGCAGGTGAACATGGGCCCGCCAATGTGAATCTTGCCGTGGCGCGTCAAATCCTGCGACGTGGTGAAGCCCTGGCCACACACCTGGCACATGAACGGTTTACGTTCACTGTGGTAGCGCCGGTGCACGATCAGCTGGTACCGGAACTGGAACATCTTGCCGCAAATGTCGCAGACGTGCGTCCCCGTCGCAATTGGCGTACCGTCCGGCGCCAGCGCCACGTTCTGCCCGCCGTTGCCGCCGCCATTGCCGCTGCCGTCCACGCCATGAATGCCGCCCTCCATTTTAGGCATAAGCAACTCACCCGCCGTGGTCGTGGTGCCCCCACTGGTGGTGCTCCCGCCGCTGCTGGCCGTCGAGCTGCTGGTCGTCGTTACCGTCACCTGCTGGCCCCCATTGCCGCTGGTGGCCGGCGGCAGACCTCCACCGCCTCCCGCTGCAGATGCAGCTGCTGCTGCCGCCGCCGCCGCATTGGCGGAGGCCATCACTGCCGCCACAGCGGCATTATTTGTGGACGCTGCTGCGGCTGCTGCTGCCGCACTGGCCGCATGACTAGTGGCCTGCGGTGGAAGGGGCGGCGGTGGTGGAAGCTGGCCTCCATGTGCCGCCGCCAATTGATGATTCACAACATCGCCATGGATCTTGCCAAAGACCTCGTGATAGGTGAAGAGCTGAGAGATGTCCTCGATGTTCACCTTGTACATCTCAATGCCGTGCGGCGGCTTGCCATCCTCTTTGTGCTCCGATTTGGGGAGCGGTGGTGGGCCGCCCAAGGTGATCGTCGTCCCACCAGTGGTCACAACGGGGGCTACAACTGATGGCACCGAGCTGGCAGCGCTCACGTGCTGCATTCTTGTGTCCAGATCCGGGCGATCGTTGTGGCGCTTTCGTGTAGCAGCCGCTTTTTCTCTATATTTATCTTAATGTTTTGTGTGTTTTCGGGAGTTAATTTGTAGGTTGGTTGGTTGTTGGGGGCTCTTGTTGATGATGCCGTTGTTATTGTTGCTGCTGTTCTTGGTAGTATTTCTTGTGTGGTGCTGCTGCTGCCGCTGCTGTGGAGCGCCTACATATTGATGTTGTTGCTGCTGTCGACTGCTTTCGCTGAGCGTGGCTACAAACAAAAAATGCAAGTGGAAGGTGGAGAGGTGGTGTCACTCTTAGTCTCTGACTGCGCTCAGGTATATATTTATCTCGGTATTGGTATTATTTAATCGACGCTGATGGGAGACAATTACCATGAAGTTGCTGCTGCTATAGATACTGATGTTGCCGTTGGAGGATATCGGGTGTTCTTCTGCTCTGCCGCTCCTACTGTCCAGTTGATGATACTTGGACAATCAATTTCAATGGGTATTCCACCTGAAAGCATGAATAACACTGGTTGGAATCAAATCAATTGAATTAAATATAGGTTAATTAAGAAAATATTGTAATTAGCTAATTTACATTTAAGATAAGAAACTTAAAGACTCCTTCAAATCATAATAAGGATTCTCTCAATCTGTGGGGCGGTGGGGTGAGTTCAGTACCTCCAGATAGTTTCTTTTGAGACCATTAACCCTTGAAACAATGCAAAAGTCATGGAACATGTATCTATTTGTATGTACATATATTATGCAAGTACAGTTACATTTCCCTCACACACACTTGCGCCCAGCATACAATCATCAGCCAGGACTAATTCATGTAAAAAGATGTTGGGCAGCTCAGCGCTTTATTGATTTTGCTGCCGGGCATTAAAAGTGATATAAATTGCCCATTAGCGAACCGCAGGCCCCCCATTTCCACACCCTGCCCCACACTCACACACCCATATTGCTATGTCTTCATCAGCAGCAGCTGAAAAAGAGGAGCAGAATGAGGAGGTAGAAGAGGCGGAAGAAGGAGAGGCAGGCAGCACAGTGAAATAACTTTATATAAATTGTAAATGGCAAAAGGCAGCAAAACGAATGACAAGGGACACAAAAAAGGGAGTGGAGCTGGGATTTGAAGCACAGAAAAACCAAGGGGAGGGGCAGGATCCAGGATTTAGATATCCAATCAGAGTATGCAAGCGTTTTGATAGAAACACCGAGAGACAGAGAGAGCAAGTGAGCGCAAAGTCAGGGGAAAACGAGCCAGAGAGACTGGGGAGCCGATGTAAATATCAAGAAGTACAAATCGATTAAAGACAACGCGTAAGTGTGTACGTTTGTGTGAGTGAGTGCAAGAAAAACTGAGCTGCGAATTAAAGATGGAGATGGACAATATAGAGAGAGGGGCAGCAATCAAGGGAGAGCGCGCATGAGCGGGAGAGGAGGGGAGTGTTTGCATAGGTCCTGGTTTTGTCCCTTTCGCTAAGCGATTTACAGTTACAGCTTACAGGCTAAGCACCGCGCTCTCACTCTTTCGCTTCTCTCTTGCTCCTTCTTCGGCGCAAATAATTCAGCGGTGAGAGATGAGAGCGGAGCGGGAGAAAAGGACACTGAAAAGGGCGCCACTTTTAATGTGGTGAGGTAGGAATGACTATGTGTGTACAAATACATATCTCTTCTGCACGCACTTGTGTGTTTAGGTGCTGGTGTGAGTGGAGCCCGGGCAACAGAAAAAAAAAACTATGAAAAAGTGGGCGGGTTCGGCATGTAAAATGCTGATGAAGCCAAGCACAAAACACAAGACAAATGGCCCAATCTACGAACAGGGTGATCCACCCATCCCCCACTCAAACAACCGCCCTCCAATTAAGTAACTGTAACACTACCAGCATAGCTACACAGCAAATAAAAAAAATGTATTGCAAGCCGCAAGCTTTACTCATACTGAAGACTTCAATTACTAGACGGAACTATTCCTTTTCTTATTTTTAAATATGGTTAAAATAAATATTAAGCAAAGGCATGATCGATTGGATTGGATTCGAATATTAAAATTAAAATAAAAAAATTAATCAAAATTAAAATTTTTCCCAATCGGAGTATTTGTTGTAAACTGCAATACAATTCTATTTCTAATTTCTAATCATTCTCGAATTTTAAATTTTAAATTTTATGTTTTTCTTAAAAAATGAAATGAAATGAATGAAACTGCAACCTAAATATCAGATTTAATTTGACACAAATTAGTAGTATAATTATAAGGTATTTATATTTTCTGACGTGGAATATAGGATATTTTTTTTGCAAATTAAATAATATAATAAATATACTTTATAGATCTTGCACTGTACCAAACCGTTCCAAAAGTATTGTATTTTTAACGATTTAATATATAAGCAATAATAATAATGGTAGTTTCCAGTGAATCAGAACCATTTTACTGTGCCGAAAGGATTATAAACTATGGGAAAAACGGATTATAGGGACAAACAATGGGCCATATGGCACAATAATGTATATTCCATGTAATAATTGGGGTTGAATAACCCCTTTTCGGGTTTGGCGAAACAAACAAACAAAGTCACCCTGTATGCGCGGATGCGAGATGTGAAAGCAATTGAAATCACTTCACTTACCTCATGTAGCGTTCTATTTGGTCCGATTATTGCTCGCCAGGAGCGGACTTGAAGATATATTTATCCGGCAAATATATGTGCAGATATCATCACCTGCAAGCAGAGACAACGTTGAGACATGGCAACAATCATAATAACCAGCGAGAGCAACAGTTTGTTTGCGGTGTTTATGTTTACGCGAAATATTCAAACGGCCCGCGGTACAGTCTTCCCCGTTTCCCTTTGCTCCCACTTCCACTCACACAGACACATTCATGCGGGCGGCAGAACGGACAGGGGGCGAAAGCAAATCAAGCGAAAATTTATTTGCAGTCAATATATGCAAAAGTCACGCACACACACAAAAGTAACGAAAGCTGCGTCTGCGTCGAAAGCAGAGCAAAATCGGAAAAAGACCTAAAAGGAATATTCTAAGTCTAATTCGAATTGGAACCGAAAAGTTGGACGGGGCAGTGCGAATTTTACATTTCCAACTATTCCAACTAAGAAATCAAATTAATTGTATCTATATCTAGACGGGAGCTGTATGTGCGTGCATCGTTCTCGCCTGCTCTTCTCGTCTCCTCTTGTCTTCTAGAATCTAGACGGGGGGCTCTTCGGCTGCTACGCCTCCTCTCCTGCTTCCTCGCTCTTCTCACTTTGCTTTTGGCTGCCAGCAGGGAAAAAGTTGTATCTTTCTTGCTTTTCCGCCGCCGCCTCATTCTCCTCCTCTGCCTGGCTCCCTTGTCCACTGCTTTTCGTGCACTTTTGTACTCGGTTTTGCTTTATTTTGTTGTTCTCGTTTCGCTCTCCTCTCTCGCTCTCTTTTGCCTTACATTGTCTCTCATTATTCATTGAACGACAACGCCGTGCCCCTGCCGTCCCGTCCCTCATTCCAACCAGCGCTCTTCCAACCCAGCCGACGTTTTGCACGAACGACGCTACGTACAATTCCCAACCGCCTGAAGCGGAAAACCAATAAAAACGAATTGAATCGCAAAGCGTAAGTACAAAATAAAGCGAAGCGAGACAAAAACGAAAGCTGAGAGCGCTGCCAGCAAGAGAGGGAGAGAGCGCGCGCGACGAACAGCGAAAGAGGAGAGAGGAAAGAAGCGAGTACAGGCGGCGCGTCGATACAAGTTTTGCTTTTGCTTTTTGGCTCACATTCTACATATGTATATGCCAGATCCGAAACTCGAGTTATAGTTATAATTATTGCCGCCGCTGGCTTTTTATTTTTAATTTTGTTTGGTTGTCGCTCACATTTTGAGCGAGAGAGCGGCGAACGAGAGGACACGGGACAGAGATGGAGATGGCAGAGGTTCGGCCGAGAGACACATTTTCATTACAGCCAATTAGTGTGCATTTCATAATTGTTTAACAAAACAGAGCAGGTTAAACAATAAGAAAAGCCAGAAACCGGAGTGGAAAGTCCAATCCGGCTTATTTCGTTCTAACCATATGGCGCGGAGAGTTCGCATCTGCAGCGGTAGTTTGTTGCATATTATGTTGCCGATCGTTTAATGTGGTAATGCTAATAAGTTTTTTTAAATGCAACCCTGCGCTCCCCTGCCACCGCCTTGCAAACAAGAATGACACGATGATGACGTTAATGGGAACTCTGTGGCTGTGGATGTGCGCAGCTCACACACACACAAGAGCAACGCGCTCGCACTCACTCTCGCACACCAACACAGGGGCAGTAAAGTCGACCGCAAAGTCATTTGATTAATATTTCTCGCATTCTTTTTCGCCTGCGAATTTCACAAATAAACACAATTGTTTCCAATCAGCCCCGGCATCCCTCCCCCCCCCTCGGCGTTCGTAGCACGCCCCCCGCACTCGCGCTGCAGTTCTTATAAGCGCTGAAAGTACGGTTCTTGTGACGCCAGTATATGAAAATTACTTGATATTGCAATGGTGGTGGTAGACACACACTCTCTGGCCGTGCGAGTGTAGTGGAAAATCAGAATCGAAACGCCGCGCGGGTGGAGAGGCGGTGGTGAACGGTGTACAGAGCAAAGCAAACTGAATGAATAAGGCGCGAAAGCAGACGGCAGCAAAGGCAGCCAGTGATGCCATTTTTCCGAGCAAAAAAGGCTGGATCGCCCAGAATAAACGGCTAAAAGAGCCGAATTCCAAGGGGAAAGAAAACAAAAAGCTGATTTTTAGAAAATATAATATAAATAATATATATAATTTGTTGTTTGTTTTCTCGCAACATTTCCCACTTCAGCCCACATATTACATTAGAAATTAATTTACGATCAAACGAAATAAAAATAAAACAAGATCCTGTACTGTCATGCCAAAAAGCATATTTTTCTTACAAAAGACATTTAAAACTAGAATATGCTAGATGCATTTTAAAATAAGGATGCAAATTTAACAACCTTTTTCAGTTTTAATAAATAATAGAATTCGCTTAAAACAAGCTAAGCTGACAACACTGCACCAACCCACCACACTGCAGAAGGAGGCAAGGCGGGAGGTGAAAAACGAGAGTTCGCAACGAGAGACGGCGAACGATGACGAAGAGAAGAACGATTCCAAAAAACGCACTTCTTATTTGAAAAGGAAATCAATCAGTAAATGAAAACTAATAAGAATTGACAAATAGTTTTATTTTCAAATTGGAATATTGAATAATAAAATAAAAGTAAACTGGCAATACCTTTCGGCTTATTTATAATGAAAAAAAAACTTATCCCTCGATTTGTAAGTTTTTCTATATTTTCTTAATTTAAAAATCTATTTTTTAAATGCTTTACTTTTCCCGCATTATTTCGAGAAAATCGGCAACGAAATACTATTTAATTTAATTAAAAAAATTAACTTGAACTTTCTTTAATTTCTTTAATTTTTTTATATTTATTTAGTTTATATTTACATTTAGTATGCAATATTTAACATAATTTTGCTTATGGAATTCCCAAATTGAGAGCCTACAGAATTTTGCTCCGAGAGAGCTCGGCAGCCGAAAGCACAGGAGAGAGCCAGTGCAGCCGGTTTGGAGGGATTTACTTTGGCACTGGCAAGAGTGGGACAGCGACAGAGAGAGAGAGAGAGATTCAACGTAACCGCAAGATACAAGATACAGAGCAAAGCAAACTGAAAATTGGATGAGACGCGGAGGCAGCAGAAGGCAAAAGCAGGCAATATCAGGCAAAAGCGAACGATGTAAAAGTTCTTCGTGTCGCGCGCTCGGCTGGCAGCCGAAAGCACAACCCAGCATACAAAGTTTTCGGATCAGGTCGGGGAATGCTCAAAAACGGACGCTAAAACATACGAAAAGCGAAACTGTGGCGTTCCTCGTAAATATGCTGAAAACGTATTGCTAACGGAAACTGAAACGTACAGAAACCTTAAGTAAAATGTTTATTTTTTAAGTTTATTAATCTGAAGTTAAATGTTTGTGTATGAAATTAAATAATGAAATTAAATAATAATAAATAATGATTAACATAAATAATTGTATGTTTCATTTACATTTAAATAAACACGAAAAAAAAAAAAATAGAATTTGAAGTTGAAATCAAAGATGTATCTGAATCGTCAAAAGACCGCAAACGGCCACAGGTCTCTTTCCGGTATCGACATAGGTCCGGTACTTTTGCGGGTTCCTAAAATAATAGCTTTTGCTGCCACAAAACCAATGACAGTTGAATAAAATTATTATCGTTCTTGAGTTTGAAATATGACGTTTTGTCCGCCTGAGATCCGCAAAACTTCCGTTTGTAATATTTTTAATGAAGTTTTTGTCTGCTGGGAAGTTTGTAGGGGAGCCAGTGCAGTCGGTTTGGAGGGATTTACTTTGGGCAGTCTATGGGCTTTGTTGTTATATTATTAGGTGTTTTTCAAAACACATTGATGTTTTTTTCGATGAATCGTCGATACATCGACAATATTTCTATAAAAATCTAAAATCTAATCTATAAAAATATCTACGACGTCTGCTTTGAGACGGATATGGTACCAGTAATCATTCAGTAATACGTTTGTGTGGCATAGTAACTGTTACTTCCTCCCGCTAAAGGTAGCTATATTCCCGCTTGAACTCGGGCAGTACTGCACTGGTAAGAGGCGTGGAGGTAGCGACAGAGAGAGAGAGAGAGAGAGCATCAACGAGAGACACCGCAAGATACAGATACAATGCGTGCTAGTGGATACGTGTGTGTGTGCGCGGGATTGCGTTGTTCTTATTAACGAATCGCTGCCTTCTCTTCTCTTCTCACTGCTTTCTGCTGCTTTTTCGGGGCTTGGG
The DNA here is from genome assembly GCA_018904815.1 of Drosophila ogumai. NCBI lineage: Eukaryota > Metazoa > Arthropoda > Insecta > Diptera > Drosophilidae > Drosophila > Drosophila ogumai. The sequence goes on along the minus strand of JAEIIJ010017507.1, from coordinate 44,014 downwards.
CATAAAAAGGCGGCAAAATTTGTTAAGCATAAATATGGCCGGTCCAACTGGCCAATTTGAATGCAGGATTCTCACGTCCCATTTGTACTCACCCGCCGGTTTGGTTACTTTTAATCCACAAGATACCAGCTACAACAGCTACCACTCCTTTTTTATTGGTCGGTGCAGCAGCGTCCCCAGACGCCTTTCCTGTATCACTTAATGGCGGACGCTCTGCGTCTCCGCTTATTGCTTATCACATCCAACTGGTCACTAATTGCATTGCGCGCACTGTACGCCAATAGTTGGCTTATTTATTAGTTTGGATTCTATATTTTCTTAACATTTAGCACGGATCGAGAGTTTGTAGTTGTAGTTGCGAGAGGAAGAGCAAGAGAAGTGAGGCGACTGTAAGTGGCGTTGCCAGATACAAAAGGTGTTTATGTGGCGGGTTGGCAGTCCCACAATGCACATAGGGATGGCAGGGCGGCGATAACTAGAAACAGCTTGAAAACGACATAACTCCGCGCGGAGATATGTCATTCTAAAAACGATAAAGCTCCGCCCGAAAAGTTTCAGCGCGCGACATATCTCCGTCAAACTACAAACGACATAGCTCCGCCAGAAAAAAAGCGACATAAGTCCGCCCGAAAAATGTCCAATAGGTCCAAAACTGACCACAGCTAAAGTTAACTTAATGAATTAAATACCATTTATGACACAACATTCAACCAATTTTATTTTTAATATTTGTATTAAAAAATATGTATTGGTCTTCGGTAATATCCTAGCTGTCCACAAAAACCTCCGATATTGAAAAACCATAATGCATTAGTTAAAGAATAGGTGTCCGGGTACTACGTGGCGTTTTTATTAAAAAAAATTTGTTGTTGTTTCTAATATTTTATTTAAATTTTAATGTTTTAACTACAAAATTAAGCCCGACGTTAGTGCCTGTAAATTAGTTATAGAAGTTATGTTACAAATTTCAAACCGATGGGTTAAGTAGATTTTGAGTTATCGTGTACACCGATTTTCAAAATGTAATTTTTCAGGATAACTTCGTCAATTTTGCTAAGATCGATGTAAAACATGGACACAATATTCTTAAAAAATTGGACTTTAAAATAAAATAAAATTAAATTAAATAAAGTAGAGGACAGACCAGCACCGGAGACCAGGATATGTTGATCAATAAAACCAAGAAGGCCTCTCTTTGACTTGCTTTTATTTAGCTTTATCGTAAAATAAATTACAAAATAAAATACATTTTGCATATAATTCGTATCCTTATATGTCTAGTACATTAATTTACTCACAAATCTTTTGGGTTAATATTGCGCTGTGCTCTTTCTTACTCCTCCTGCTCATCCATTTGTTTTGTTTTCTAATGCTAAGAACCAAAAAACAAATCAGTTTTGCCGCGCCCCCTTCTCTGTGCCTATAGGGCCCGATGCCGGGGGCAAGCTAAATTATATATCGCTCATCGTATAAAGCTAACTCTAAGAAACTCTAAGAATCACACGACGAAATCATATATTAAGAAAATGGAGCGATATGAAATTAAATTCGTAACAAATGTACAAGGAATTGTTATGTTCTGGGCGCGGACGCTAAGTGAAGATTTCTTCGAGATTAAATTGATTAGAAAGTCAATTAGAATATTTAAGCTTCATCTTTCATTTTTTTTTTTTTTTACAAACAATTTCCTACTAATTGTGTGATTTTTGTTTGGCAATTGGTTACGCGTTGCATTTCCGTAGTATCTGTTGTATCTCTGTTAAAATCCCCATCCAAATCCTTGACTGCATATCGGTAGTTTCGCTTACAAGAATATACATCCTTCTCATGTATATGTAAAAAGTGGTCCTTAATTCGAGACGTGTGTGTGTGTGTGTGGTTAAAACGCTTTCTGTGTTTTTTTTGTATATATATAAGAGTGTGCTTTTATGCACTTAATAATGTGAGGGCATGGATTTCTTCGTCCCAGTGCGCTGGCTAAAAAACTCTCTCGCAAAAAGTGTACTTTAACGAAATGAGGGGGAAAGGAAGGAGCTTGACAAAGAGCTCACAAGTTACGGTCGATCGGACTCACTCTACGCACTACAGAATACGGATTTTTCTTGACTCGCTTTGCTGCTGCTGCTGCTGCTTTAGTTTTAGTAGGCTAATATAAATCACGATAGTATGGCCACGCTGCGGCGCGGCCCGCCCTGACTGATGTTGTCCATGGAGGACCACTTTTTGATCCCGTTCTTGAGCGCCTCGGCGGTAACCTTGTCCTGCATCACCCGCGACATGGCCTCCAGCTTCTGGGCCCGCTCCTTGGACAGCGGCTCTGTGGGGAAATTGAGCTCGTTGGCCTCGGCCAGCGTTCGCAAGTCGAAGTAGTATTTGGCGTACACCGAGGATGGCACGTTGATGTTGAACTGTAGCAGCTCAAGAAACTGTCGCTCCAGCTCGTTCATGTCCTCCACGGTGATATCCTTGAGTATCTGGCAGTAGTCAACGTTCCAAACGGCCTGATCGTCCCACACTTTCGAGGCGAGCAGGATGGCACCTGGTTGAAACGAGAAGGTTATAAACAGGAAATATATTAAACTCGTTCTCCGCCTACCCAACACCATCCGCTTCCAGTTGCAGGGCCCCACATCCAGCTCAGCGTAGGTGAGCAGCCGCTCCAGGTAGACTAGCGTGATGATCGCACACTCCGCCGTCAGCTGGGCAGCGTTGAAGAGCGTGCGCACGAACTTGTAGATTTGCCGGTGCTCCGGATTGTGCGTGTCATAGTTCTCCGGCACCTGATCGTGGGTGAGCGGATGCAGCTTCTCGTCGAAGATGTCCAGCCGCCGGTCCGACTGTCGGTTCTTGATGTGATAGTAAATGGCTAGAGATACGCACTTGACCGTATTCTTTAGATTCGGTTGCGAGACGGTGCTGTCGTCCAGATAAATGGTCGAGCATGAGGAGCTCTTCTTCATGCCGCCGCCGCCACCGCCGCCGGAACTGGTGCCACCGGGTGTGCTGCCACCCCCGCCGCTTCCGGCGTGCTGGGCTATCTGCTGCTGCGAGCGCTTACGCGTCATGCCGCCGTTCTCCACTTTGGATCGCTCCAGGAACATGGTGGCCGCCGTGGGATCCACCGACGGATCTTCCTCGCCTTCCAACGCCTCGCGCTCCGAGATGTGCTGCAGATTCGCCTGGTTCTCGAAATTGTCGCCACTGCCGCCGCCCTGATTCGGCTGTTGATGATGTCCATGATGGTGATGCAGGTGCACCGCCGCCATGGAGCCGTGATGGCCGTCTGTCTGATGGTGCTGCGATGTGTGCGGCGGATGGCTTAGCTGGTGGCGCTCCTCGAACACCGGCGGCATGTCCTTGGACTTGCGGTCCGACTGCGGACTGGAGTACGCACAGCACGAGTTCTTGTTCCCCATTTTGCTGGTGTGGCTGAACGGGTCTGGTTTTGGGCGCTCAAACTAAATGCAACTTGGGTTGGCTTTTGCTTTCTTGACTAGCGGAATGGACTCCGAACCCGGACCCGGATCCTCTTCCTGACTCCTGGCAGTCGCTCACGCTCGATTCTCGCTTTTGGCACTTGGTCGTCGTGGGTTTATGTCTATGTCTATGGGCATGGCGCTGGCGTGCGTTCCTATCGCTCCACAATTACCGCTGCCGAGCGAGCGCAAGTTTCACTGCAAAGAATATATAGAGATAACGGCGATTAGCGGCGGATTCTATTCGATCTTATCTGGCAAATCTCTGCTCTACTCATCCCATTAGCCCATTATTATTATTCAATTTGCTGACCTTCTAAAAGGGTAGTTGGATTTTTGGAAGCAGTTTGTAAATAGAAAAAATTAAGATTAAGTGTCCTGATAAAGGGACTGAGTCATTTCCTCATTATTGTAGAATCTGACCTGACTGCTAAAGGAGATTGTTATAAATATTAAAGGGACAAAGGACTTGATTGATTAAAATTAATAATGAAATATCAACTAGATAATTGATAATTATCTGATCTTAAGACATGTCACATGCATCGTCATGTGACCGACAAAGTTCCAGTCGAGTTTCAGTGGCAGTAGAAGACAGTCCGGATAGGGTATTTGAATTTTCGGCTTGTACTTCGGATTTGCCTTTCCCTATTTGACTATCTATGTATCTCGGCCACCGACTTCGTTTATTTGCTCCGTTTATAGGCGGAATCGTTCCGGCTTAGAGGCCGGGGCCAGATTGTTAGGCGGTTGTGCAAAAAATTAATTAACTTCAGGCACGACACTCGCCTCCAAGTTGCCTAATTTGGTGAGGCCTTTGTTTTTTTGTATTTCTTACCCCCGCCGCACTGCTGCTCCCCTTTAATTTTTTCGGGAGGGGCGGGGCTACGGCGAGGCCTGTGACTGTTTCTTGGCGGTTGCCGGGGACGGGTGACTGACTGAAGCGTCACCAGAAACCGATGGCCCAGTTCCAGATTAGGGTATCACCGTCAAACGGTGCTCCACCGCCTCCCCCGCACATTAATCACGGCAAAGTGAATGAATGGCAGCGCTGGCGCCGCAGTCGGCGTCGGCCGCACTACACGGCGCTCTGCCCGGAACGGAGCAACACCCACGACCGCAAAGGAAGCCCAGATTCTTTGTCCTGGATACTGGCGTCAGTCAGTACCCGGGTCTAGCTAAGGTCACGAACTGGTTGGTCACTTAATTCGCCGCTTTTCACACATTTTAATTGTTTTTCCTCCGTTTTTTTAGTTTAATTACCAAAAACACTCGATTCTTGTAATCGACTAGTTGTTGATAATGTATCAACATATCAATATATCGATATTTTTCCTGTAAATGATATCGAAATCGCGATATTTTGAAGTCACAGTGCTGCCAGATCGTCGGTGCATGAACGACCAGCGTTGCCAGATCGGCTCTCTGGCTAGCGATTTTCTAGCGAACGTGACCGGTTTTTAATCGATAAAACGATGCTCTTGCCGCGTGTTTACCAATAATTCAAATAATATCCCGACAAGTGGCGGAACACCTTCTGTGTTTTGCCAGAAAAAATAACTCCTCCAAGTAGGTTTAATAAGAATTTTTATTAGTATATTAAAAGTCATATGGTGTTTATTATAATTTACTTGAAAGTATTTCGTAATAAGCATACATCTCAGCCATATTTCTTGTTTTATCTCAAATATTTTGTTGTTGTTTACCAGCCCCGTTAGTTTTTAATGCATATCAAGTGTTGAGTTTAACATAGTAGGAAAATTAAAAACACTTCATTAGTATAGGCCTTTGTTTTTTGTTTTTGCGAAAACTCGTAAAGTACACAATTAGTTGGCTTATAGTCGATATATAATAATAACTCTGGGCAATAAATGAACAGATGAAATAAAGTTATTTACAGATTTTGGAGTTGGTTTGGGATGGGTTTTCCGGGTTTTATTATTGTTATTTTGTTACCTTTAGTAAGTGTGCTCGGGTCTACATTATTTGCATCCTGTGTGTTTGTACACAAAATGTATATTTTTAAGGGTTTTTTATATTTAAATAGTGTAGATTATTTAAACGTAATGATTGCTTTCAACTTATTTACTTTTATTTTATTTTTATGCCTGTGTGTAGCCCACATATATTGAACCTTCGGCTAGGGGAAAGGATTTTCTTTTCGGGAATGTGGCTGGAATTACATGGGTATGTCGTTTATATTACTTTATGTGACTTTATGTTACTACTAGGCTACAATTTGCTAATAACATTGAATCGTAAACCTCATATATTTCATCCAAATACGCACGCGTTCGGTTAGTTTTCCCGTAGTTAGCTTTTCGATTTTTCAACAGAGATAAATAACAATTTTTGCATGTTTTTTGGTTGCTTGCCTCGAACCGAGAGTTAACCCTATTTAAACAGGACTTTGTACAGATTTATATGAGAGAGGGTATGCTATATATATACGATATATATGCGCATCGCTTTGAGCGTTCAAGTTTGATATACAATAACATACAATGCTCGTAATTACATAGTTATATTTAGATATTCTGGGCGCTATATTTATGTGGTTAGGATTACATTATTCTGCTGTGTAGGTTTTTTTTCGGTTTGTGTTTGATTTTTAGGTGTTAGTTTTTAGTTTTTTGTGGCTACTAAGTAAGTAGACCTGCTTCCGCTATACACATCATCGGCATATGTTCGGCTTACCACTTGTTCGTACATTTATTGACTACCTTAATAAAGCTATGATCCCAATTTCAGCTGATAATTTGGTACCTTACTGCTAAGCACCTTTACCACTGCCCTTTGACGCCATCTGTCCGTCCGGGCTTTCCCTCTGTGTTTTCCTTTCCCACAACGCTGGTAAAGAGCAGTGGTAAATCTTAAAAGAATGGTCCCGCTATCAGACATTTTGAAAAACGTTTGAAAACATTTCAAGTTGGTTAAAGTAAAGAAAAACATCCGAACGAAAGGAAATCAAAATCCGCTGTGACTCAGGCCTCCCACCTCCCTCTGTCCAACTTTCGTCTCTCGCCTCACCACGTATAAAAATAAACGTATGTTTTGTTGTAGAAACGTGACTATTATATCCTTAACAATATGTATATTAAATATCCGTTAGGTAGCTATGTGCATTTGTAGAGTGGAAAAGTTACGAAATCCTTTGTCTCGGCTTGAAGGAAAGTCTGTTAGTGGTTAGTGGAGAGAGAGAGTATATATGTACAAGTCATACAGCTAGGTTTGTCAGGTATTTTTTGGTTTAATTTTTTAGTTTTAGGTACTTAAGATCTACCCAGCTCCCCAAAACCTAAAGTTGAGCAATTTGAATCCTTCGTAAATGCAAAACACACGTTCGAAACTGAAAAGGGATAAGGAAATAAATGGAAACGATTACAAAAATATGTGTATTTAATCGGAAAGAAAGTTAAATACATCAAACTTATAGAAATCATACATACATAGTAAATTCCACATTTCACTAAAAACTAACAAAAGACACGCAGATACGTACGTACAACTGAAGTCTAAGGATAAATGCTCGAAACGAACCAACAAATTCACAACAAATTCAACTCCTTCGCTATTTACAAACTATGCAAACTGGAACTTTACTCGTTTCTTTTGTTTGTTTCTTTTGCTTTAAACTTTTGTGCTTATTTATCGCTTGCAACAACAAAGTATACAGTATTTGTACATACACATATATCGATATTTATGCCTATATAGATGATGTAAGTCTAACACTACCACAATTCACATAGAGAGCGCATCTGAAGCGGTTTGTTACTAATTAAGAGTTCTATGCTGCTTCTAAGCTTAGTAAACATTTTTCATTTGCCTATTTGCCTTTCTCGGAATATTCTCCATCGCTTGTTTTCCATCTGTACTAATCCGTTATCGTTTCCAAGTCCTTTTGTGTGTATTTTCTTTTAATTTTCTGCAATTTAAGTGGCAGCAGCCTCTTCGCCAGCGCCAGCGACACCTGCCGGATCCGCCGCAACCGCTGCCGCCGACTCGGTTTGCTCGCCATCGCCACCACCACTGCCCGCTTCCGTTTCCGCCGCGACAGGCTTGTTCTCGCCCTCTTCCGCCGCCGCTGCTGCTGCGGCTGCTGCTTCCTCTGCCGCGGTGGCCAGTGCACGAGCTTCGGCATCTGCAAAATGGAAATATTTTTCAGAATTTTTTCGTACATTTTATTATCTAATTAAACATAAATAAGGAAGCACTTACGGGCTTTGAAAATATTGCAAAAGGGGAAGCTATTTTATTATACTGGATACTCTATTTATTTAATTAATTAGCACAGAATTGAGAGCTTTTAAAACAAATTGAAATTTGAGATGTTGAATAATATTATATATAGAAAAAATGTAAGCAATTAATTAAACAAAGCTAGTTATAAAAGTTTTATTTTCCCCATTTTTAATATCATTTTCAAAGTTTATAATATATCTTTTTCATATCTTCACAGCATTCGGCACTTCAATTGTTTAGTTTTAAATGGGACTTGGCTTGTCTTGGGGACCTGTTGACTCTTCTTAAATCTTCTAATGACTTTTCGTTCGCCGTTCCACGAGCTCTGTGTAAGAAGGTTTATGCATGAATAATAAACGCCATAGGCAGGGCTAAGATCAAAGGGAAGGACAGGTCAAACCCAATTAGCGCTGCTAATGACTACAAAAAGCGGTCGAAGTCAGCAGGCAATTAATATGATAATGAAAGGAGCATTACACTACAGGAAAAACTGGCTAGCATTTGATTAGTTTTATATATCTTAATTAATTTAAGATTTAATAAGCTATATTCCAACTACAACTCTTACTAGTCCCAGCCAAAAAGCCTAACTTTATATAAGATTTTTTATAGCCTTGATTGTAAAACAGAGCTGCTCATAATGTGACCTGGAACTTTGTCAAAATTTGTGCTTCATAATTTGGGTCACGGTATGGCCAGCTCCGTTCGGTAGTAAAGAAAATATCCATTGTTTTATTTTAGAGTAAAAACAAAAATCCAAACACCTACCTTTGACGGCCTGCTCCTTCCAGATCTTCTTGTTCTCCACCAAGCAGGAGAGCCATGGCTTGTGTATGGTAAACTTGGTTGGATTGTTACCCATGCCGCTCTTGCGGGACAAGAACTCGCCGGTCTTGCCTTCGGTGCTGGAGGTCGCCGCTAAGGGAGAAGCCTCGTGCTCGACCAGGGTCGCTGGCTTGCCCTTAGAGATCGGAGCGATGGGGGCTAGGATGTACTCGAGCATGTCGGACATAACGCCCATGCTGGGCTCTACAATGAAGTCGATGAAACAGATCTGCGACTCTGCCACCAGGGTGTTGTTACGGTCGCAGAGCGGACTGAAGGGCAGACCCAGCTCCTTCTCAAGATCGCCCTGGCGGAAGAACTCCTCCAGCAGCAGCATCGTCCAGCGCTGATGGACGCCCCACTGCTTCGCCGGATGCGAGATATCACAGCAGTGGAGCACCAGAGACAGTACCTTTTGCTTATCGATGGTCGCCTCCTGGATCGTGAGCAGCTGCCGCATGGCCTTCATCTGCTGGAAGTGGTTGGTCATGTCGGTGCCGAGCACCATCTCGATGACGAGGGAGCGCAGTTCACGGAACTCTTCGCGCGACAAATGCGACAGGATGTTATACTCATCCTCGCGCAGCAGCCGGAAGCTGGCGCTGGCATGGTGATTCTCCAGCACCGCCCGGTCGTTGTACAGCAGCGCCGTTTCCGAGCCGGACATCACGTGGAAGTTGTTGGTGGTGCCCGTGTGCTCGTAGTCGTGCAGCAGGGCCGCCAGCAGCGAGGCAAAGATCTCGAGGTCCGTCAGCCAGTTCATCAGGCCGGTGTTGCACAAGCAATAGTGGATCGTCTGCATCACGTCCACCGCATGCAGATTGTTGTGGTATGGATTCCGGTACCGGCAGTAGCCCTCCTCCACACGGTACAGGAACGCCTCAAGTATTCCCGGCGCGATCTTGAACTTGTGGATCGATCCGTAGCGGTTGAACAGCTCATATGCCACGTACTTCACCACCTGTCCGCTGGCTGCCTCCGTCAAGGCAAATACATCAAATGTCCAGTCGTCGAGGTTCTGTGAGAGGGCGAAGGGTCAATGTCATATAAATATCCTTGATATGAATTTTAAAATTTGTTTAATTAAATCAAAAGCTACAACTTTAAATAGGTTTTAATTTGAATTCTAGCTTTCAATGAGTTGTAGAAGCTTGGGTTAAAAGTACGTTTTTTCAAAAAAATTGTAATATTCATCACTCATACGCACTGTTGCCTATAGGATGTTCATAATGTAACTATGATTAAAAGAAAACTCTAAACTAAACTGGTTTCATTTTCATTGTTACCATTTAATCAATTTAAAACCCCCTCACTCCCCAAATTAAAGCTACTTAAAGCAACGTGAACTCTTAAAATGTTGCCACATTTAATGTCACCTGAATGGATATATTTTTCGCACTCACCTTGAGCATCCTGACCACGTCCGGTGGGAAGGCCGTGAGGGCCGAGCTGGAGACGCGTCGGTACATGCGGTCCACAAAGATGCCAGCGCGGATGGCATGGGCCACCGATCGGAACTTGGGCTTCTCGTCGCTCTTGCGCCGGCTGGTGGCCATCTGGCGGGTGAAGGTCGAGGCCAACCACTCGCGCACCTCCGGCGGCACTGCATCCGGCTGCACTTCCGACAGCTCATCGTCCTCGTCCGCCAGGCGCCTGCACAGATGGGTTTTCGGGGAAAGAGAAAAACACTAGTTAGTTCGATTGCATTGAAAGTCCTTTTCCGGGTTAATCAGTTACCAAAAAACAATACTCAATAAATGTACAAAAATTTAACCGAATCTTTAATTGGTTATCAGCTTTTGAGTTCGATAAGCTTAAGTTAAATTCAACTCAAATGAAAGCCAAGTTTATACATTAAAAAGATAAGAGAAAATTAAAAGTAAAATTAAAGTCATTGTGTGGGTTACAATTTGGCACGGAAAAAGGAAAGTTTTCTCTTCGGGGTAGAAACGAAAGTTTAGTTTTTGTGTAGAAACTTTAAAGTTAGTGAGTTGTTTTTGGTTAAGGTAACAGTTATTATAGATACAGATACAAAGATACAGTTGCTTTAGCTAGTTAACATCTCTATAGAGGGTCTGGGAATGGTGGAATGGGTTCTTCGGTGTTCGGAGGGAAGGTGCAAGTTTGCTATTTGGCAAAAGGCTAACAAAGGCAGGCAGCAGCAGCATGCTTCATCGTGTGGCAGGTGGGTGTTATGGTGGGCATGGTTGTTGTGGAATTTCTTAATTGCATGCCAAGTTTGTGTTATGTATGTATCTCTGTGCTTAGTAGGTGCAACATCAAAAACGTCAAGAACAGCAACAGCAACGGCAACGGCAACAACTAGAAGTACTCGTGCGCTGGAGGGTACAACAAGTACTCGCCAAAGTTGTCACCGAATCACTCTGTAAACTTTCAATCAATAAAAGGAATAGAAGGTACCCAAAGGAATCGAAACGAACCCGAAGGACTTCCTAATTGGCTCATACGCACATGTTTGAATCTCCACTAATTGGTCTATTATGGACGGGAATGTCCTCTTCTTTGTCAGAGACCCAATCAATGGATTTCCATGCCAACACTCAATCTCGTTTGACCCCAACTCAGATTTTGTTTAAAAATTTGATATACACCGTAAATACAATATTTACGTAACTCTTAGAATAAAAATTATTTACGTAAATTTAGCAGTGTTGTTTTAAGAAACGAATATTCAAAATACTTAAATTAAATTTTTTTTATATAGTTCCATGACCCTAATATAATATTTATAAATTAAATAATAAAATGATTTATTTATATAAAATATGATACTTATTACACAATGGTGTTGTGATTATTTGTTCGTTTTTCATGACTTTATTAGGGAGTTATATTTTTGAGTATTTTATTCAAACATAAAACTTTCGCTGATTGAGAAACAACATGTTAACTTCAAAGTATATTATTTTAGTGTTTGTAAGCCCCAAAACATTATTTTAGAAGACTTTTCCTTAAAAAAACAAATAATTTCTCAAATCTTGAATTTGTTTTAGGATAAAACAGAATAAATTCTTTTAAAATTAGTTTCCATAGAAAACGAAATTATTTCATTTGCATATTTTTCTACAATTTAAATTTCAATTGAATTATTTTATATACTGCCCCAATTTTAATGTAGCCAGCCTTTTGCTAAGAAAATGTCGACTATCAAATATATATTTCTATAAAATTTCAAACGAAGACAGAATTTGTTCCTGGAAACAATATTTTCATCTAATTTCTCTCGACATTTTCTTTTTACCCAAAGCTTCAAAGCACTTAAGCGCTCTTTAGAAGCCTGGAAGAGGCAGATGGAGACGGAGTGTGTGGCCAGGAGACTGTCTGAAGCGCTTTTGACTTGAGCAAATTAGCGGAAGATTCAATTATGGTTAATTAGACAAACTTCAGAGCTCAGACAGTGGCCTCATCCTCCTATCCGGGCACAACTAATCCACGAAGCCGGCAGCTAAGTAGCTCTTGGCTTATGGTACGAGCTGGATGCCACCCACTGTGCCGGGTTATGTGACCACATCATTAATGCCAAGCCACAGGATTTGCGGTGTTAAGTAAGAGGCAGGAATTCCGAGATGTAATTAGTGGCTGTCGCATAACTAGCTAGGTGTTTTGGTTAGGCAAAACAATATTTTCAAATTAAATTTGCTATGGCAGAAAATAACTCTGTATTATCTAATATTTGACTACAATTTTATTTTCAACAAATAAATGCAAAATTAATTAGTAAACATCTTAGAATTCATGTACTTCCTAGCAATTGAAAGAGTAAGGCCTCCTTGTAATTAATATTCTTACATTAAATACAGATTTAGGTATTGCATAAAACTGTCAAAACTGAGGCACAAACTTGCTGAATAACCTTGTGAAATGGATCTTATTCTCAGAAGGAGGGCTTAGTGAAAGGTTACAGGTAAATAAATTCCTTGGTAAGAGCTTAACATCTCAAATTTATTTTAGGAACTTGTTATCGGGTAGGATTTTAGTTTTGCTTTAATTTTGATTTAGTTGGAGTTGGCTCTAATTGGATTTTCAGAGAACGATGTAATTTCTAAAGAAATCTTATTAAAAATACCAAGATTGGCAAGGAATAAGGAAATGTTCAATCAATTAAAATAAGTTAATAAAAAGGCAGCTTGTTGCCAAAAAATAAATAAAATAAAAAATTACACTTAACTTTTAATTTTATAAACCTTTTTGGTTATCAAGTTAAGAGAAAAGCACATTAAATTCCAGCCAGAATCCCTTCCTGGTCGAATTATTTAATTTCAACACTGCCAAAACGCAGGACTCTCCCCCTCCACACAGTCACCATTGTCCTTACATAACACTCCCCATAAACTGTGGCAACCATTTGTCATGTGAATTTATTTTCTGTGCATTTCCTAGCCAGTGCCAGAGTATATATTGTTGCGGTTGGGATGTTTATTTGGCCAACCAAGCTTGGCTCTGTTCTACTTGGTAAGGATTTGCTTGGTTTTTTGTAAAGAATTATTTTGTAATTAATACCATTCGGAGAGCAGGGCATGCTGCATTTCAGAGACACAAAACATGGCTTTTCTTTTCTTTTTTTTTTTTTAATTTAGTTTTTAGAAACCGAACACACACTTGGACTGCACCTTTTCTTCTTCTCCTGCGTCTCCTTGGCGCGATACTGAATTATGAACTGTATCAGTTCGACGGTGATGACGCTTTGTCGGCTGCTTTCACGCCTCAGACGACTCATGGCGCGAACGGCGGCAACGACCACGATGGTAATGACGGTCAGCCGGCTGAAGCGGCTCTCCGTTGGCTCCGATGGCTCCGTTGGCACCGGATCCGGGCACTCTGCGTAAACTCCTGACGGCTCAGATAGAACAACACCCACCTCGTTGTCGCCCGGTTTCAACATGGAGCCCAAATGGGGAATTGACTTTGGGGCAATGTCGTGCCCGGGGTTTTTTTTGCTTTTTGTTTTTGTGTCACTTGAAATTAATACATCATCTTTTCGCGCAGCGGGTTATTCCCCTTCATTCACCGTCCTTCACTTTTCGTAATTAGCTGGCAAAACAAAATGCGCTTTTAATGACGGGACAACAACCAATATTTGTGCAGCACTTTTTTGTATATTTTTTTTCAGGTCGGAACGGAACAGAGCGGAGTTCTTTCTTTTTTGCCGCTCGGCCAGCTCTTTGCTCGATTTTCGTGTACTTGGCCCGCCGCGAGTTAAATTTAAACTGAATGGGCTCTGGCGGTCCGGAGAGTGCCAGCGAAAAGCAGCCCGCAAGTGGTTAGCGAAAATTATTTGGCCACAAGAAGCCATTTCTAGGGCTCCACTTGCGTGCCGGAGTATGGAGCACGGACGAGCGAGCCAGGAGCCAGGAGTCCGCAGTTCGCAGGAGAGTCCCTGGCTCAGCAGGATTGCGTGTACATAGCTCGGCACACGCCAACTGCAGGACGAAAAAGTAACGAAAAAATTGCGCCGGTCCGGGGGAAGGTGGGGAAAAAGGAACTTGGAGAAAACTGTTCTAGGTGGCCCATATCAATTATGTCAGCAGTAAGACATCGCCGAGTCATGCCAAGCCCAGAAGCACAACTATTATGTACCAAAAGGGCAGGCACTGAGAGAAAATGTATAGTATAAGTTGTTACTACATATTATAAAATGTTTATTATTTGTGGGGCTAAAATTGGTTTAAAAGTATAACGTTTTTCTTACACAACTTACATTTTAAATTTCTTTTTATTATGTCTTTTGTTTGTAAATACAAAAATATATTATAAATTTTGAAAGTTATAGGAGATTGAAGCTGCATTCAAACTTGGGAATTACAAGTGTAAAGTTAGCTAGAAGAATATGACATTTCTAAGTACGATTTAAAGGAAGTACTGCTTTATAACTAAAAAACAGGGTTAAGCTTAGATTAAAACCTTAAGTGAGAAATAATAAAATCTAGCTGACAAAAAAAAAAAAATAAAAAATCAAACAAAGAATAGTTCATAATTGTATTTTTAAAAATATATTTTTATAAAATTAAGCGTTTAAAAATTTTTTAAGTTAGTTCTTAACATCTTAACAAGAGGAAAGTTGTAAGACAAATTTGGAAAAACTATAAATCAACATATAAACAAAAGAGGCTTTATTTTTCAATTTAAATTGAATAAATCCTTTCTTCTTCCAGTGTATTCCCAAAGCTGGAACGCGTCCACTCAGGCTTGTATATATATTTTTACTACTATTTCCCACAAAACAATTACACAAAATGCTAAAAGGCATCCCGCAAAACAATAGCAACAAAGTAGCACTATCCGGGAGGAGAGCGCTGTAATATTTAGCAGTCGTGAAGGGAATAACTGGAGCCTGATAAACACGACAACGTCACGAATTCATTTCAACAGAAGAATAACAAAATTCGGAGCAGGCAGCAAAAGTATCTGTGACTGAAAGTAACTTCCTTTTGGGGGCCTTGGCGTTTGCCTCTTGTTTAATGACTTGCCACGACCCCTTCTGCTCTAGGGAAGGAGGAAGGGAAGGGTTCAAGGTGGTGGCTTGAGTGGCCATAAAATTCGGGCCAGAAAAGCCAACACAATTCCCCAATTTCTTTTGCCAATTGCATTCCATTCGTGAGCACTCTCCTTATTTTCTTTTGATTCAATTTCATTTCTTGAGCGTGCGGCAAATTGCGTGTTGCGGCGTTTGTTGGAATAAATTGCATCAGTTATTGGCACATTTGCATGATTTCTCTATAAGCATTCCCGGGACTTACCCTTCCCTTCACCCGGTGATATGCATTTTGCCAGCACGCGAGCTTTAATCTTGCGAGAAACTGCTGAAAGCCTGCAACAGGTTGCAGTCCGTGAGTCGTGGAATTGCAGCTCTTGCACTGCCACGAAAATGCTGGCAAAGTGCATGAATAATTAATTTTACTCGTTTTAGCCAGAGATTTGCCGTGTGCAGAAGTGCAACCTTACAAATGCATTTTAATTACTTAGCCATGGGTGGTTTTTATGGAGTAATTAACTTTATCACTTAACCATGTGGGTATTTATGGTTCTTATTTAAACAACAATTTAAATAATAATTATAAACTGTTAACGGTTATTTTAAAGTAAAATAATTTGCATTGTGGGTATTTCTTTCTTTTTTAAAATTAATAGCAGCATACCTTTTAATTGAATTTTTTTGGGAAGTAGAGAACTTATTTGATCATTCTTGACCTGCCCAACGCCCAAAGATATTTAGAATTATAAAAGCTCAAGAAGGAAAAGACAAAGATAATTTCAAAAGGATACTTATGCTCCTCAACTTCCTGATACTGTCAAAAATATATGTCACCCATTTTTTAGGTAATTTTAAAGCATTTAAAAGTTTTCATCCAACATATTGGCAAACCCTTAAAATTTTTTCTTTGATGTCCTGTAAGGAGTGTTGGTTGGTGTTTTAAGGGTCATTTGATGGAAGGAATTGGGGCAAAAATGATGCCAGTATTGCCCCATAAAAGGGCCAATGATTATGAGTGCCTGCTCCCTGCTCCCTGATCCTACCACCTCCGTCAAAACCATTTCCCCTGGAAGCATGCCACTTAATAGTTATGCGTGCAATTTCCTGTGCTTGGTGCCTCAAGCGTTTTGTCGTTGTTTTTGCCATTGCCGCCGAGGTTGTTTGTGGCATTCCTGGTTGTCATCGCCATTGACGGGCGGCGGCACACGGGAAATTGCTGGCAAATTGACAGCTTTGTTTTGTGCCAATGATTTTGTGTTGTCGGCGGCTTTTTGAAAACCACCCACGAAATCGGCTCACATGTCCCATTACCCTGTGTCCTCTCCACTAGCCGCTCTATGCTGTGTAGTTATGGACTGGGAGACGATGTGGCAAGGACGAGCGTGTAACATAACACAAAGGGCCAGGAGAAAAGCTCATTGAAAACCTGGTAACGAGGGCAGCAGCAAGAATCGTTGTTAAATTAAGGAATAAGGTTTCTAAAAGCAAAGATATAAAGTTTAAAATATGTACAAACATATATATATTTTAGTACCCTGTTTAAGTTTTTACTGATAGGTCGAACTTAATTTTGTAAGTGGTTTTTTAGGTGCTTCTATCGTAAAACATAATGTATGTATGTATTATAATTTTAAAAAATATTTCAAATATAAATATATAAATTTAAGATATTATTATTTAATCGAAAACCTAGAACGTCTTTAGGGCTCCGGTAATAAATTCCTTGATTCTTTATGGCTGAGTCCTTAAGCAACCCTCGCATTCCCATGTTCGCCCACAGCTTTGTGCGATTAAAGTGCGTATTCATTCGCTTTGTATTACCAGCAAAGGCGGAAGCCAAGACAGGATAGCACATAACCTAATAGCAGGACAACATCACGGCCCCAAGGTCCTTTCATTTGATGCGACTATTTTGGAAACATTTACCGACGGCTCTGTCCCCCCTCCCTTGTTCAGTGGCCAGTATCCAGTGGCCCATAACTCCCATAGCTCTTGAGGACGGTAAGTTGCCTATGTGGCAGAAATTGGCAGTTAACATCATTTGTTATTGATTTTCGCATTGGGTAATACCCAATATCAGCTGCTCTGTCCGTTAGTCTTCAAGGTGGGGTCGACTCCTGTCCTGTCCCGGGGTTATTTGCTTTTTGGGTCACTCCCATTGTCCGCGGCTAAAGATGATTGATGAGGGAGTCGACAACGCTTGTATGGTAACCTTCAACTTGGTACCCGTGGTAGGGGTTTTCGGTATACTGTTGACCCAATTTCCATGCGGTCGGTCGATGGGGGTCTTCTGCTCCGCCTGCCTGCTCCTGACTCATTTGAATATTATTCGCAATTTTAATTGGTTGGCTGCAGGTACCTCACTGCTAACCCATTAATTATAATGCGCATACATCACTTAACGCGACCTGACAATCCGCCACTTGTCCAATCAGAGTTAATGACTATTAATGATACAGTTTCCAATTACTTGCTTGCCACGCCCTCGCGCCGCGGACGCCTCTTTTGCGACGGCTGCTTCGGCTTCTGCTGCTGCAGCATAATTGTGAATATTGATAATTTTCTTTGTAATTGTGATTTATTGAATATTATTTTGTATTTATTTTAGCACTGCGCGCTTCTCTCGCACATTATTTTTCGCGTTTGCCCGACGTGTGCAGAGTCCGAAACTGAAAACACATTAAATTTATTTCCACCTTATCGGCATGAATGAAGCCGCAAATGGCATTTAATTTGAGGATTTTTTTCAACAATAGATATCTGCCCCGATGATTACCACACACATACCGATGCGCAGCATTTTATATCTACCTCAAATTTTACAGAAAATGTGATTTCTTTCCCGTTCATATATATTCTTTTTGAGGTTTTATTATTATTTGTTTTTATCATAATTAAACAAACCCGAAAGTTGCGTCAGCGACAGCGGCAATGATAAGAGGCTTTCTGCTCAGTGTACTTCTCTGGGACGACACTGTCAGCAGTTATGCTAATTGAAAAAGGCAAGGGAACTTTTATGGCAGGGCCAACAATAGTCCAGAGTCTAGACTCAAGAGGCAATCATCCATTACGAAGAAAAGTAAGCAGCTATATGTCATTTAAAGGTAGAAAAAATTATATGAAATATGTACAAACTACCCCTACTTTAAGATATTGTTTGAAACCATTCCCAATACAAAAAATCCATTCAAATTTGAAAGTGATTTCTTGGCTGGAAACTGTTACAGTCCTGAACGATTTAGTTAAATTTTTTTTTTGCTATTTAAACTGGTAAAGCCCAAGATTGTGCATTGAAACCCCGAAAAACCTATTTAAAATACATGTTATCTACACATATTTGAAACACTAAATTAAAACGAAAGTATCTCTTAAAAATTCAAGTCTATATTATTATTTAACATTCCATTTTTTTTATAATTTAAAAGCCATTACAACTTAACTTTAAACCTTCGAAAAACAACAATATTTTGGTAACATTTTCACAGATTTAAAGACTTCAACTTTTATGCCCTGCACTCTTATTAAGAATATAAAACTCCCCTTTTATCCTATTATTTTTTGACATCTCTTTAGGCCATCGGATCGAAGTAATTTGTTAGCTTTTATTTGTAAAATCTTTAGTACCCGTTGTTCCTCTTTGACGATTTGTCTTCATAAATCGGAAGTGTGCGTAAGCACGACCTCCCCAGCCACCTTTTAAGAGCTTAAAACGAAAGCCGGGGATTTGCTCGGCCTGATTTGGGGCTTTTAGTGGGCACTGCTCCCCTACCGGCTGGCTGACTTGTGAGCTTTGCCAGCAACTGACACGCTAAACTAATTTTGGTGTCGGCGGCACATGTAAACCGAATTAAAGTGACAGCCTCTTGGCAGACGCAGTGCTCCTGCTGCCTTATTTCGTATCCTTATTCCGTATTATTCCCTACCAGCCCATGGCGCTGGGCTTGATTAATTTTTGGGGTCGACAAGTGGGAGACGCAAATCATCATCTACGAAGTGGGGCGACTTGTGGTGCCGCGGTGATGCCGAATGCAGGGTGCGGGTAATTGCGTATTTTGCGAGTGAGCACACAAAAAGACAGCAGAAGCAATCATACCAATGCACTCGGAAAAAATTTGTATCTTTTATAAATATATAGACTTAAAAGCCAGATTTCCCAATAATAGTTTTAAAAGTGCTTTAAATTAACAAATTGTAGAACACGAATTCAACACAAATATATTATTTCTAAAAGATACAAAAGCTAAAGGTAATAAACAAATATTAGCCATGTTAAAACACCACAACAAGTTGATAACAGAATGTTTAATTATGTCATTAATATACAGCATTACATTACAGCACATGACTTAAGTGGCTTTAAGTTAAATATATTGTTATTGTTAACACTTTATCGGGACTGGTAAAGACCATATTAAATAATCGTGAAATACCATAGCAAAAAACCATTTAAATTACTATGTATGTTATATATGTAAAAATTATTGTTCCTGGTAAAGTAAAATCCTTTCTTTATTACATTTAATTTTTTGGTATAATATTTTGAAGCATTAATAATTAAATTTAAATTCAAATTTAAATTTTATTCCCCACCATTTAAAATTATGTATGGTTTGATTTCAAGTAGTTTTTCTTTAAAATAGTTAACAAAACCTTTTTTTAAAATTGATGTGAATATTCTACATAATTTTTCCGAGTGCAAAACATCAAGACAGACACACAAAGTGAATGTGCAGATCAGAATGAAGGGTGTAGGACAAACCGCAAGCGGACGAATCGTCGTTTATTATTGGAGCAATCGCCGTAGTCGTTCTCATGGATGTGACTGTGGCGACGGGCGTAGCTGAGGACGAATGTGGAGCTGGAGGACGACGACGAGGGGGCCGAGCTGCATCTGGGACAGACAAAACAAATGACAAATGACACAGAGACAATGCAGCCTGGCCCAGGTCTAAGGGGGAGAAAGCATGTTGCCTCCAAGCTTTAATGTTCGATATTATTTATGGAGGGGCAACAATCTAAACCCAAACCCAAGCCCGCGATACAAGACAAAACTAGAACAATGGCTCCGGATTAGCTCCGACTTTGCGTGTCAAGGCTAAGCCCTCGACGAGTTCTCGGAATTGCCCTTCGACAACTTAATGCCGATGGCAAGTCGTTCCAGCCAACTTCAGCTAATTACTCACAGAGGAGGGGGAACACCCGAGGAGTTCCACAGTGCGGAGGAGATGAAAGGAGTGTGCGGTCAACGAACGACGGACAAAGAAAGATGCAAAACCCAATCAGCCAAGAACGATGTGAGCTAAATATTGGATTGCCTTATGGTGTAGTTAAGTAAGGAATACCCTACAATATTTATAAAAGAAAAAAAACAGTTTTACATTTTTTTAAATAAATTTATTTGGTCTTAATATTTCTAGCCTACGAGTAAACATAGGCTTTAACCTGAGGATAACATTAATATTTATTTTAAAAAGCTTCCCTAACGCCCTAAAATACTTCCTTTATAATGTCAATATTTTCCCAACTTTTATATCTCATAAAAAGCACGAACAGCTCAATATTTTCTTTATAGAAATTACAGTACTAAAAACGCCAAGGAAAAATATAAGAAATGTGGGAAAACATTTATGTTTTCTAGAATACCTTTTCATCAGCCCAAAACTGTCAGGACAAGCTATAAAGAAAATCGTGGGAAAAAAACACCAACGAAAGTCAAATGAAAGCGCAAAACCTTTTTCGTAAATTTCCGTTTATGTCCATTTTCCCAAATAGAAATGCGAGAGCCATCAAGTCCTTCTAATAATAATGAAAGAACAAGCTATTTTCATAAATTTCCATTACCTACACCCAGAGTATGCCATGGCTGCACTTTCATCAAGCCAAAAAAAAAGAGCATTCAATAAAAATCCAGCGAGGGCAAATCATTGAGGGACCCCGCTTAATCAGTCTGCTGGGAGCTGTTATGGCTGCCCGGGATGGCTGTCAGCCGCTCGGTCACCCGCACTCATCCCGATTCCCGTTGGTAGTTTCAATTTCGTCGCTTTTATTCTGCACATTCCGGGGGATTGGAGCACTCGTCGCCAGTGCAGCAATGCATATAAATGACGTAGCAAATTGGAAGCCGTTTGTTA
Source organism: Drosophila ogumai (assembly GCA_018904815.1). Lineage (NCBI taxonomy): Eukaryota > Metazoa > Arthropoda > Insecta > Diptera > Drosophilidae > Drosophila > Drosophila ogumai. Next base: position 22,844 of record JAEIIJ010017507.1, on the reverse strand, counting down.
TGCGAAGCTTTGCTTTGTTGTTCCACAATTAGAATCACCAACTGGGGGGCACTCAACTTAAAGGCGTCTACATGGCCTCAAATGGAACACTTTGGCGAGGGACAGACAAAAGACGTTTAAAGTGGAGTTTATATTTAAGAAAAAAGTACTTTAGTAAATTATTTTATCGCCTGAAATCTTGACAACTATTTATTAGATTATTTGGAACGTAGTAAGTAGTTGGGACACATGAAACTCCTCCTATAATTACACCCTAACTCTAAGCAACTAGGAACTAAGTCGGCAATAAAATTCTGTATGTTTTGGCCACGTGAGATTTGGTGTGTGTGGTTCCGCAAAGGAGAAGGTATCCCCTTGATCAGATGGCGGCCGCCTGTCTGCGATTCCAGCGCCACACAGTGGCGTCATCGCACACGTAGACCAGAACGCTGGCGTCGCGGGAGAAGGCGATCTGTCGCACGGTGGATACGCTGCGCGTATTACTCAGTGTGGTCATGACCGCGCCCTCTGGATCGCTGGGATCCAGCTCCCACACATACACCTTGCCCTGCTGGTTGCCCAGGGCAATAACCTTTTGCCAGGGATTGAACCCGAAGCGCACAAACCAAATCTCACATTCGTCGTACTCGAACTCCGCGATGATTGTGCAGGAGGAATCGCTCGGCTTTACCTGTTCGAAGCTCTGGTGCAGTTGTCCGGGCTTCCAGCAAACAATGGCATTCTCGCAGGACTTGGAGAGCACAAAGTTGCCGAACCACTGGACGCAGTCCACGTAGTTCCTGTGTATGTCCCTCGTAGAGAAGTCGGGGAAGTGCTTGGTCACCGTGGGAAAGGGCAAGGTGGACTTCTCCTGGCTGAAGGTATTCGATAGTTCGATCTTGTGGTGGAATTCGGGTGTATTCAGGCACCACAGCTTCAGCGAGTGATCCATGCCGCTGGACACAATGCGATCGCCTCGCATATTGAAGTCTATGGACAGCACTTCGTCGCGATGCCCCTCCACGCCGCCCAATATGGCAATGCAGACGTGACTTTGGATGTTCCACAACCTGATGGCATGATCCTTGCTGCCGGAAAGCAACAGCTGCAGCTTGTGCGGATGGAACTTGAGCTCATTGATGGCCTGGCCGTGGCCAATGTAGTTGCCCACCGCCTCGTTCTGCTCAATGTCAATCACTCGGATGACGCCGCGGTAGCCAGCCGCGGCCAAAAGTGGAGCTGAGGTCTTCAGGTCGTAAGACCAGGCGCAGGTGTAAAATACCTCATCGGGCTGGGAAGCAGAGTCGAAATATGTTAACTTAACCGGTGATAAAGAGCCTCCCAAAGGCTAACTCACATCCGGATCGGCGTAGCAGTGGAGCAGCTGCATTCCGCCCTGCCGAGGGCACTCGTACACCGTCACCCGGTTGCTGCCGGCGGTGGCAAACACCTGAGGCTCATCCTTGCCCAGCAGCGTGTTGAAGGCGACGCCAAAGATATTGGCTCCATGGTTCTCCTTCACAAATGTGCTTCGATGAAGGTGGAGAGGAAGGAAAATCAGTTGCTTGCTCCTCAACGCTCTCTGTTTTTCGCAACTTACTCGTATTTGTAGGCGGCGCGGCTCTTTGGCTTCGATTTGGTGCTGCGGCGACCACGCCGCTTGCTCCGCGTGCTGGACGAAGGCGACTTGCTGCGCGACGTGGTGCTGTTGGTGGTATAGCTGGCCGATTCGTCCTGCGTTGTTGTCCCAGCGAAAAGATCATTAATTCCACTTTTTCCAGCTCCATTTGTCATTCGGTGTTTGTTTGTTACTTACGCCGCATGAGTCGTCAGAGTCCTCGGCCTCGTTGTTGCCGTTTTTCACTTTGTCACTGTTCATTTTGTAGGCCGCGCACGTTCACAGCGTTAACTAGCGTTTAAATTGCGACCCCGAAACGGCAATAAACTAGGTTTAACTATTAGTTCGTCGCTCAAAACAATAACAATAATAATAGCAATTCCGCGGGAAAATGGAATAAATTATCGATAGACTAGAAGCGCGTTGATATGGTCACACTCTGTTATACATGGATCAGCTGTTTACTTTCAGTTTCGATCTTGATAAATCGATAGCGCAGAAGCGCGCGAAATTTAAAAATTTCAAAACGACAAGACACATGCGCAAGCTAGTTTTAGGAAAACAGAAACGAAAAAAACTTGTAGGACAAGTAACATGCCATGGATTTGTGTGTGTTAGACAAACTTCAAAACATTTATGTACAAAAATTACACTGCTGGGGCGAATTATTAAGAGATTTTTTTTATATTTGTATGTTTTTGCCACAAGAGTAAAAATTTTGAGCATTAATTATTTGAAAATTAAGAGTATCTATTATTATCTTTTTGTAGTTTAAAGTTGCAGAATAAAGTTCAGAATTTCAGAAGTATTAATCAATGAATGGCAAAAGCTATAGCCTTTTTGCTTATTTTTCATTAATAGTTTAGAATTTGAAGCCTAGATTTGCTTAATTTCTATATTTTAAAACTATATTTCATCACTAAACTTGTGGCCAAAAATGTACACTTAAAAAAATATATTTATTTTCATATATTTTCAATATATTTTTTCAATATTTGCTCAATGTTTTTAGTTTTCGCTGCAAACGTTTTTGTACAAAAGACGCGGCAAGGAACATTTACAAGGAGGCGCAGGTGGGAAACGAAACAAGTGTTATTTTCTTTTATTTTTTATTTTGTTTTTTACGACTATATAAAGACAGGTATTTACAACAGAAGCGAGCAAGAGTTGTTCAGGGTGGAAAAGGGGGACAGAGGCTAGACAGAAGATTACAGCAGAGGAAATCGGTAGCCACAGGTCGGCAAACAGACAAAGATAGAGTTGGATAGAGAATAGAGATAGAGGAGACAGAGCATAGAGAGTTATAGTAGAAGGTATATAGTATAAGGTAAGTTCATTCTGGAGCTGTGTTGGTTAACGCAAAACGTCAAATAAAAATCGCAAAAATTGCAAATCGCAAAACGAACAAACTGATAACGAATAAACTGTTAGCTTAGAAATCAAATTTCAAGTACGTTTTGTTCGTCGACATGGACCTGGCCCAGGTGGGTGTCCGCAGGCGTCGTTGCCGGTGCACGGTCGCTGGATTACCACTGCTACTGCTACCGCCACTGGTTACACTTTCCGCCGCCTTGGCACTGGGATCTGTGGTTGCTGCGGATGCTGTTGCGGATGCTGAGGCGGAGGTGGACGCAGGAGGTGCCCCTTTTGATGAATTCTCCTCCAGCACGGATTCCCTAACGGTCTCCAAAGCTGGCTGCAATTTGGGGGCTGCGGGAGCGGTGCTGGCACTGGGATCCGACGACGACGAGGGTGACGTGGTTGCCGGCGGCCCTGTGGGTCCGCTGTGCGTCTGTGGTGCTTGGGACACGCCCTTTGTTCGTCCCTCTATGCTAGCCTGATTGTCGCCCGTCGTGGCTTCTGCTCCACCAGGTGCCACCTCCGCCTTCTCCTCCTCCACTTTCTTTAGGCTACAGCTGCTGTTGGAGTTGTTGTTGTCCTGCTGCTGGTCAGGATCTCGACCGTGACTATGGCGACTGCAGCTTAGGTTCTTGCAATCCCCATTGCAGCCCTCTCTGCAGGATGTTCAAAATTAATTCCAGGTGAGTCCCAGGCAGGCGGCCAAGTGTTCCGTCGCCCAGCAGTTGGCAGTGAGTAACAGCGAACCAGTGCAAGGGGGCAATTGTTAGATTACGATGTTGTTGCATTGCATTCGGTTGGTATGTGTGTGTATGAATTTCGTATTTATTTTTATTGGTTTGTTTTTAGATAAATAGTTTTTGTCAATAGAAAGAAAAAATATATAAATAGAACATCAGTTGAGAGATTGTGGTAAAGCTTTAAAGTTTAGTAGGGGGTAAGAGGGTCGGCTATATAGTTCCCAAAGAAGCTGGCCAAAAATACCTAAGAAACAACATGAAATTCGCCTTACAAACGAATGCCATTTAGTAACGTTTCTGTTATTTTATTTACTATATTTTGTATTATTAATCATGGTCTTTAAAAATCATATTTATTTTAAAATTGGTAGGGCGAACTTCAAAAAGCAACAGCAACACTTTTCCTGATTTTACAGCATCGTAATTGCAAGCCACGTTTACTCGGCAACTTTGTTTATTGTTACCACAAAAAACAGGAACGAAATAAATGGCTAAAAAGGGGGGTGCAGACTTTGTTTTTCAAACCAACCTCACTTGACTATGCAAATCGAAGAATCGTGTCGTGTGTGCTTGTTTTGGGTAGGAAAATGTTAATAAATTATATAGCATGGAGCACACTTGAAAACAATGGATATTGCATACCACCGTTTCATACATATGCAGATGACATTCGGGAGTTGATCGGGATTGGAGTGGTGGAAGGTTAAGGGTCTTAATTGAATGTGTGGTAAATAATAAAAATTCATAAATGCACTGCGGGGTTGTTGTGTTTTAAGTGTAGATTCCTCTTTCTGGCGGCCGAAAAGCAAAACAAAAATCGGGTATGCGAAATGCAAAGCTTTTGTGAATTTAGTTTAATATTTTTTACTTTGGGAATAAAGTCATTTTTTATTGTTATATATTTGTTACTTTGAGAATAAAATTCTTTCGTTACTGTTAATAATTAAAAGAAACAACGAGGTCTTTTTTTATATACTATGGAAAAAAGGAGCAATTTGAAAAGATAAGTAAGTTTGTAAACTTTATTTACTTATCTTTACAAAAAATTTAGAATAATCTTAAACTAACCAAAATAACTTTGCACTTCTATTCTCAAAAACAAAGACCCTATTTCTAAAAATATTCCAACATTTTCTGCGAACCACAAACACTCCAAGTTTCATAGCGAGAAGCTTGAGGGACACGAAGTTAGAGCAGAAGAGGAAAAGTACGGATTTAGATTCAGAAGATACACAGAGAGTTCCATCTGGCGAATCAAAGAACGAACGAACGGAGTTGAAAATATGCAGATACACCGAGAGAAATGGCGAGCACAAAGTAAGACACCGAGACTTGTAGGCAGAGGAGAAGAGGTAAAGTGAGTTAGAGACAGAGATTACTTCAATAAATTACGGTGCGGCGATTCGTTAGGGGACGGTGTGTGTTTTTATTGGGGTCTTAACCATAACTTAGTAACTCTCGGGATCCGAAGAAGTTAAGTACACAGTTATACCTTGCGTTAGGCTAGACTAAAACTAAGACATACGCGATCTCTGCAAACGTTAAATGATAATGATATATGATATAGAAGTCTGGAAAGATACAATGGATGATGGCTAGAGTTTCTGTTTTACTGGCAGAGCAAGGCAAAGTATAGATCTCGATTCTTGAAATACATGAACTGAAGAGCGCACTACAAAGAATGAGGATAGATATAGTTGGTAACAGAGTTAGAAAGTTATAAGAAGAAAGAGGTGAGAGAGGTGAGTAGTAGTAGGAGTAAAGTTATTGTGGTTGGATGGGCTGGATATCGGGATAGATGTATTCGCGATTTCGGATATGGTCTTATTATAGAAGAGAGATGTTATAGAGTTAAAATCAACAGAGTTAACGACAAAACCAAAGCGACAAGTTTGACACGATGGGAAAACTTACTCTTCGCTCTCAACGGATGAGGACGCAATCTGCCCCAACCTTGTTTTACCTGAAGTGGGGCTTCTGATCAACAACACACAACACACATAGTAACAGAAACGGATATAAAAAGAAAAATATTCAGATATTTGTATACACGCAAAGGAAATCAGTCTTAGAGTATGTTATGATGACTCGAATGGGTGAATGGTTTTTTGATATTTCGCAACTACGCAGCAATTAGTCGATTGGATCCTACTCTAAATATGTTAGAAAGCCTAAACCAATTCGATGTGGAGCCCCCAGGAAGCCCGAAGCTGAAGCAAAGTTGTCCAGAGATCGGTTCGAGTCGGTTCGCTCTCCTCTTGGTTAGACGGAGCCAAGAAGCTTGCAAGATTTTTGATTTTTCGGGGACAGTTCAGGGGAAAGTCAATCTACTTTTGCCTACCTTGATTCGTCAATGAAGACGGCCTCGAGTACACGAGCCGCATAGTGCAGGTTGCGCTGCATGTCCTCGTAGGCAACGGTCTCGTGATCCATGCGTCGGAGAAGACTGCGTATTCTGCAGAAATTTTAATAAATATATTATTTTAAAATAATTTATACATTTCAGTTGCGAAGAGAACTCACCTCAAAGACGCTTTGTTAAGGGCATCTGGCGTATCGACTGGCGGCAGACTCTCCGTTTCCCATTGCCCGGCATTAAACGATAGAACCGAGGTTGTTTCGTACGATTGCTGCGACGTGGTCGGAATGTCGGTATCCCCGCGGAGGAACGAACCGGTGGCCAAGGCATTAAGCGAGTGGGTGGCGGTGTGGTCCGCGGATTCGGATTGCGAGAGATTGGCCGACGAGTTCTGAAGGTTGTCGGCCGCATAGTTGGTGGAATTCGGCGATGACGGCTGCATCTTGGCGGCGGCGGCTGTGGTGGCGGATGCTCCCGTGCTGGAACCCTGATTGCTCGATCGACTATCGCCGGCGGACGCTGGTCCGTTGCTACCGGCGCGGAAGCTCAAACGCTCCGCGAGTGGTTCACTGAGCGGCGTCTGGGCGAAGCTGATGCCCGGGTTCACGGTGCCGGAGGCGGTGGCTGCTGAGGGCGATGCCAGTTGCTGGCCGTCGTTCTGGTTGAAATTCCGGCTATTTGTGCGTCGGATAATCGTCAGTGATCCGTGTCCTGCAAAATGGCCCGAGAGTAAAGCAGAAGGAGAAGCTCGTTTAGTTGTTGGTTGCTTATTTAGTTTCTTAACTCTCACTATTGACACATTGATTACGGCCCTACTGGGATCTAACGAAGCATAGTCCCCAAAGGAAAGGGTTTGGAAAGGTACAGTGGGTTGGGGGTCTATCAGGAATGGCAAAAAATATGAATAAATGAATAATAAGTGCTTTATTGATTAAAAGTAAAATGTACGTGTCCTCCTTATTTTTACTTCATTTATACCATGTTTAAATATATAAAATATTAAAATTTAAATTAGAAACGTATTTTTGTTTGCTCAAAAGTATATATATTTTTAATAAATTAAATTAACATAAGTTACTAGTATAAGTTGTTTTTAGAGTCTGATTTATACAATTTAAACTTCTACGCTTTAAAAACAAATGCAAATACTTATTCATTTAAAAACTTGTTACGTAATAAACATAAATAAAAATTGTTTTTCTTTTACGATTTAAGTTTCACTGTTTACTTTCTTCTCTAGACCAAAATCTTTTGATACAATCGACAAGAAATCAATAATTTATTCGCATCATTTAAGGCCATTGTGGCGCACAATTCTTTATTTAGTTTAACCCCAAGTGAAGGGAAAAATGCTTAACGAGCAGCAGAGAAAACCCTTGGAGAAGTTCCTTCCCTCGCAATTGCTGAGTGGCTTCGTCCCAGGACTAAGTTGGCTCTAAGTTGCCTTGGCGGGGCGTGGCGAAAAAGCGCAAAGGATTTATCTCTATGTGTGTTTGTCACGAGTGGCAAGAAGGAGGCGTCGCAGATTTGGCACTCGAAGCCATCTATTTGCTGGAGTTCCTTCTACTCTGGGAGAGAATCTTAACTGCATTCCATTTATTTTGGAAGTGCAAGGACCTACAGACGCGTGGGGGAGGTGGCAAGGTGATGGGGTAGTCATAAAGTCCGCTTTATGCTGCACTTAAATTTATGTTACACCCGAGATTCCTTTGGTTAACTGCTAGATACGCGGGCTCTTTATCGACTCGAGTTTCGGGATGAAATGTTTTATGCTCCTTTTACAGGCGACTCTTCACGTCCTTAATGACTTGCCACGCTTCATTTTACCGCACAATGTTTTTTTTTCTTTCTCGGGAACGGAAAATGCTTTGCTGGCTGACATCAGCTTACGGCTAAACGCGATTTCGGGTGTCTTGACCCATGTGGATAATGGAAACTGTTGGCAATTAAATGGCCTGATGACCGGATAAAAAGCGTTTCGCAACTGGTAATATGATCGATGTTCCTGTCTGCCATCAATCTTGTTTCAAAAGCTTGGATAGTTGGCCTATCAAAAATATACAGCTGTCAAAAGGGTTTTTTCTTGATTATGTACTTAGTTATGATAATTAAATAGTTACTTTTTTATTTATTTGTACACTGTATGCTTTGTATATTAGCAAACTTTTTTCAGGTAAATATCCAATTGTTGGTTTAAAATCGAATACTAATTCGTTTAGTGGTTAATTTTTTTCCACAGCGAAAGACTGCACGTGATTGTTTTAATTTGTAAACAAAAATAAATGTCATTTGTCCAGTCTTGCAGCAGAAAGTTAATCTAATCTAACTTAATTTATCTCACATATAGATTGGAATTCCACAATCATGTTGTTAGTCATAGAGATATGTGGGTATTACATGTAATCTTTATTGAGTTAAGCTAAAATGATTTATTTCTCATTTAAAAGCAAAGTGAGTTAAAAAATTCGCTAATACGGTTTGTATATTGAAATAATGCACTAATTTTTTAGTCAGTAAAATATCTAAAATGATTTTGTCATTTCAATTAGCCCCAATCCCTCTGGAATGCTATCCTTTCTTAATATCCGCCATTTCCGAGGGATGTCAAACGGACTTAGTCACCGCAATCTGCACAGCTGGTGCAGGATGGATTATGGCGGTGTCCTGTCCGCTGCATAAAATGCAAATTATAATGCCACCTCGGCTCAGATGATGAAATATGCAAAAATAACACACGCAGCAGGGGAGGGGAAAGAGGGATGCAAGGATGCAAGGCTGCTCGTTACTTACTTGCCACTTGACCACTTATTGTCGCATTCGGCCCGCTGCTGCCACTGAGCTCAGCGACTGTGGGACTGGCGGCCTCTTGGCCCGGCGTGCTAATGCCACCTGCTCCTCCGGCTCCGGTTCCAGATCCACTACCAGATCCAGCTAGTCCACTGGCTGCACCGCTCGCTGCACCACTGCCGCTGTTGCCCGATGCCGCACCACTGCTACCGCCGGTGGCGCCCGCACCAACGCTGGCCTCGTCCCGCTTGCTGGGCAAACTCTCTGGCGTGCTGGCAACTGAAAGATGAGATACAAAACGTGCTTAGTTCGAGGGATTTACTCTGGCAAAAGGTGTGAAAGAAATCTGTCGTATATATTCGAGAACTTGTGTTTACTTTAAGAGAAAATATTGCAGTTTATTGTGGTATGCAAGAGGGAATATTGGTTTTCGATGTCAGAACACATAACACTATGTAAAAATGTAACTTAAAGTCTCCTTAAATTTAAGCAGAATTTAAAGATAATTTTTCAGAGTACTTTTTTCCCTCTGACTGCTCCAACAGGTTTCCCTTTGCCAATTAGTATTCAAACTATCTGTGCTTGTGTACACATCTATGCGAGTCCCAAATCCTTTTGTTGTCTTTCACTTGCTGGGAATCCTCCCCTTCTAATGCTGTTGGGCTTAGCCGAAGTGTATTTGTGTTGTGTATTTTGTTTACTTCTTGATCCAAAGGGTAGAAACACTTTTTTGCCACTTTTGGCTATGAAAGAGAGAAATCTTTTAATCTTAGATAAACTGCGAGGAGCATACTTTTGGGTAAAGAGAAAATTTAAGAGTTAAGCATAAACTTTTGCATTTATGGGTGCCTTAAAAATATTTAATTGTTATATTCTAAAATCTATATACTCAAGTTGTGTAATTTTTTTAAAGGAAAGAGCATTCATCTATCAATTTCCGCGAGTCTGCAAAACTGTTCGTTGCCTTTAAGCTTTTCTTATGCTTTATCTTGTATTATCCTTTGGCCTGGCTTAGGCGGCTCCTTTGGCACTACCAGATTAGATGGAAATTGCTTTTTGTGCGCAGAAAGGATTTTATTAGGCCAAGCTAATACGTTTTTTTGTGTGTTTTGTTTTGTGCAGTTGTGAAGGCCAACAGCTGCTGCGAGCCACCGTTAAAACTGGGGGCGCAATAAATGTTTATTTATGTATAGAAAGATTCCACATGCTTGCTTAGTTTATTTAGCATATCGCGTATACGCCACGTAGACAACTAGTAACATACATTTACATATATATGCATTACCAATATTGTTAGCAACTAAGAAATAAAGTATTTATTTATTTTATTTTTGACAAAACAATGCCAAGAAAAAAATAAAAACAATAAAGGGTCATCCCTTTTGTTTGACTGTTAAATAAAATATATATTTCAGTGGCTGAGCTAATACTAATTTTAGCAACAATAGTCGCAGCTGAGGTTTTAAACTACGTTTTATCATTTCTAATGTTTACTTTCGTCAACTAACTGCGGCTTTCTAAGTTTTCCAAGCTTTGGCTTCGGCCTTATATATAAATGAGTGGCGATCTGGAGGAGAAACGTCAGTCTTGTCTAACCAGTTGCCGTTACCCAACGTTCACTCCCGTCTCCCCAGCCTTAAAGTCATGCGTTTCTTCGCTCTGATCGCCCTGTGCCTGGTCGCTCTTTTGGCCCTGACTGCCGCCGAACAATCAACGTCGTCAGTCTGCGCCTGTCCCCGTAATTACCAGCCCCTCTGCGGATCCGATGGCAAGAATTACTCCAACCAGTGCGACTTGAACTGCGCCGCTAAAGAAAAAGGACGTACTATAACTGTGGCCAAGAAGGGACACTGCTAAGGTGGAAGCTTGTAATCTAAATTGTATTGAAGGACCTAAGAATTGAGCAAAATAATTACTTGCCAGCTTTAAAATGTAATTGTAATATTTATGGGAAGGTTTTTAAGATGAAATTATCGTTTATGTTTAGCTTAAAGCTTGAGGAGGGAGGCTTGTATACTTAATTACAAACACAGCATTTAAGTGGCTATGGCCAACTATAATTTATAGTCGTTGCACTTCTCCCTTAAAATTTAAATTTTTTAAAAATATTCTTCCAAATGTTTAGTCTTATCTAAACTGTAGCAGCACTTGAATGTTCAGCTTGCTTAGTCTCCATGCATTATCCATTCATTGCCTCGCCCCAGTCGCTTTCTGTCTCCCTGCTCTGCCCCCGGAATATTTGAGTCCTCCTGCGAATCGAAAGGCAGAACCAACAGCAGATCCTGCTTATTGGAGTGCTCATCTGCGATGAATAGAGGCACTATCACTATGATCCACGCAGGAAGGTGCGAATCTATTTCTATATTCTATTTAAATTATTTAATATGTACAAAAAAAAAATGGCAAAAGTAACTTATTAGGCTTAAATTAAAGCGTTGTTTTTATTATTTGTTTTATTTAATAAAAAAATATTGTTATACAGACAGCTTTTGCATAGCTTTCTGAAGCAAATCCAAATTCCAATATTTTAAAAGCTGCACTATAGTTGGGGCTCTCTATAAATGTGGTGGGATCAGGGTCGGAATCATCAGTCTCGTCTAACCAGTTGTATTGATCAAACATTCAGTTTTCTCAATCTCGTCATAGTCTCCAGTCTGTGTACATTACAGCCATGCGTTTCGTCGTAATTATTGCTCTGTGCTTGTTACTGACCCTGAGTGCCATTGGAAATGCGCAGAGATTGTGTGCATGTCCTTTCAACTATGCTCCTGTTTGCGGATCGGATGGAAAAACCTACGGCAACGAGTGCGCCTTGCGGTGTTCGCCGGGTTCAGTTAGGGTGGTAAGGGGAGGAGAGTGCTAATTCTGGAAAGTTACATATGCCCTACCTGCCAGACTTATTGTTTAATGTATAAAATAAATACATGTTTGTCAATTTGGAACCAAGTTGTTTTATTTATGAATATATTATTACTATATCCGTGGGTTTTGTGAATACATTTTGTAGGAACAGGTAATCTCCGTCCGAGAACTGAAACTTATGCCAAAAATTGATTTATTTTTATTGAAAATAGTTGTATAAATTTAAATATATTTTGTTTCCAATTTAGTTTAGTAAAAATGTTTAGATCTGCCTCACTCTGGAGAGTGCAGGAACTAATATTTGCATTATTTGACTGATTTTTTGTTTCATGTAAATAGTTATGTAAAAGTTTTAATCTTAATTGTTTTATTTTTGTACGTATTTCGGGGCTCTGTGAATAGCTGATTAGCAATCATAATATTGATAATAAAAATTAGCAAAATTAGTTGTACGCCTCTCACTTTTATTTAAACAAAATAAATACCAGTTGTCAACTGTGCTTAATAAAGTTGAAAAAAACCCTTGATTGGCTCTTTACTATATATAAATAATGAAAGATCAGCCGAAAAAGCATCAGTCTTGTCTAACCAGTTGTGGTGATCTAACATTCAGTTTTCATTATCCGTATCAGTCACTACATATTTTAGCCATGCGTAGCATTATTGTGTTTGCATTGTGGCTGTCTGCTCTTCTGGCCCTGAGTGCCATCGTGACTGCTGAGGAGCCCTGCTTATGTCCTTTTACTTAAACACCTGTTTGCGGATCGGATGGTGTAACTTACGTCAATGAATGCATACTAAAGTGTGAGGCTGTTAAAAGAAGTACACTCCGAGTAGCCTATGGCGGAGTGTGCTGAAACCTCAATCAAATAAAAACGGCAGTTTCTGGCGTGCCATTTGATGTACAAAACAAATACATTTTAGTTTGAAACATTGTTGTTTTATTATAAGAAATATATTCTTAACACCTCCTCCTCCTGCTCGATTGATGGTTAGAATAAGTTTATCTTGAATGCTTACTTAAGACATTAAAATGCAATGAATATACAAATTCCCTAGGAGTTAATTAATTTTAGTGTATTTAGTGTGTATTTATGTAAAAATATTTTCTATAAACTGCGCTTTAGATTCTGGCTTATCTATAAATGATGCTCGGCCGGGCGTGTAAGCTTCAGTCTTGTCTAACCAGTTACAGTAATCGTACGATTAGTTTGTTCCGACTTTAAAGCTATATAAGTACATATATATTCACACAGTCATGCGTTTATTCACTCTGATCGCCGTCTGCCTGTTTGCTCTTTTGGCCATGACCAAGGCGCAAATCTGTCCATGTCCTCGTAACTTTGATCCTGTCTGTGGTTCGGATAACTCAAACTACGCCAACGAATGTCAACTAAAATGCGAGTCAAGGAGGACAGGACGTGCCATCACGGTGGCCAAAAAGGGAGAGTGTTGAACGGATACATAAAATTCCAATTTGTACAAACTGATTTATGTTTGATAAAATGTTAAAAATAAATACTTCAATAACATAACATGCCCTTATTTCTGTGCACTTTAGTGGGAAAAATCAATGCTATATTATTATTAATAATAAAGCATAAAATTAAATTCTACGCGATTATGCAATCCAAAAACATTCTTAGGTTTAAGTTTCCTGTTTAAGTGCTATTGTGTCTTGATGCTTTGTTTAAAATTTAAATAAATAAATACGTGTACATTGTGAATCGTATTTGTATAAGAGTGAGTGTATTTATTTCTGCGGCTTCTGTTATTGACCCAATTGTTAAACGACATTTCTTGTTGGCTTGGATTCTATTTGGACAAATGTTGGCACATTGTTTCGTAATAATAAAAAAAGTAATCATAAAATATGTCAAGCCAGGGCTGACAGAGAGCATAGGTTCGGTTCCAAAGTATTTATTGGTGGAATAATTTTGAATAATTAAGACAAATTGTGGACATTCCTTTTCCCCAAAATTAAATTTTCTCTAAAAACATACAATTTATAATATTCACTCCACTTCATAAGAAGTCAGGAAAAGTTAAAATGCACTCAAGATAGTTAAAACTTTGGCATGACTCACACAAGTGTAGCACGCTGTAAGCTATCTTTGACAGCCATAATATATAATATATATATTTGCAAATCACTTCACCACTCGAAGTCGCTTTGTCGTTTTTTCCAGTGCGATTTGCGTCCCCTTTTTTGTGATTCGCAGTTACGATAAGGTGTCGAAGTGCTATCAATTGCAATGCCAAATGCTTTGGCTGATAAGCTGCTTTATTTCTATTTATTTCAGCTCGATGATTAATACAGGGCACATATATGTATTTAGTTTGATTATTTATTTCTCCAATTTAAAGTTAGTTTTATTCCATTTTCCAGAGGTTTCTTTGGTTAAGTACTTAGAGGGCTATCCAGGTTAGCAGGTGCCAGTTCTCAGGAGTCCCAAACTGCGTCCCTGACGCGCTGCCGAGCGACTCTGGCAATCGAATTCGCAGCGGTTGGGATAGGTGATCCTGTTGGTTCCACACACGGGCTCGTAGTTCCTGGGACAGGGACAGAACTCCTTTTTATCCTCAGAGCTCGTCTTTTCAGTTAAGTCGCCGCGAATTGGCGATATGGCCAGGGCCAAAAAGAGGCACAGGGCCAACAGAATGCTTAGGAATTTCATAGTGTCGAGGTTAATCCACTTGCTATACTGACTTGGAACTGCCATTCAACTTTGTTTTTCAGCCAATAGAGCTTTGGTTCCCTTCGATTTGGCCTCTTATCTTATCTCCACAGCGTTGGGCTTTGGAGTTGAGTGAGAGTTTTTATACCCAGTACACGTAATGGTAAGGATATATTAATTTGGGCAAGTTAAAAATCTTTTTTTTAAAAATCTAAGTGTATACATTATTGGATTTTTTTTTGTATTACCAATTTATACAAGTTTTCAGTTTTTTTTTTACAATTGCGGGTATTTCCATTGTATTGAATAGTTGGCAAAGCAGCAGCAGACGAGTCAATCTAGCCATTTGAGCTTAAAAATAAATGTGTCTATTTTAATTTACATCTTAAATCATTTCATTAATCATTTAAATTGTCAAATCAAAATTGAATTTTAAAACCAATATTCAGCTTTGTTAAATGTTTAATTAAGTACAGGGTGTGTCATCGTCGCTTATTTTTTTTTATAATTTGTTTGACCTGCCAGAACGCAAAGAACCTGCTCAATTAGCCGAGCGTAGTTCCGAGAATTGGGCTAGTTAAATTAATGCAATAGCAATTACTTGAATAATTTATGGGTGCCAGAGCACTTTCATTTAAATAATTTATTTACCTATCGCGAGAAACAACATGCGGGTTTTTGTATAGTTCCCAAAGCTTTTCGGAAAAAGCTATACTTTACCTATTCTTTGAGAGAGAGCTTGCTATTGTGTGCTCTTCCCCTTGTTATCAGTGATCAGTGAAGAAATTTCCCCGACACATACATACATATATGCATGTTGGTGTATTGTACACTCTCGTACATAAGTCTGCTTTTTCACGAGACCTAGTAATTAATGAAAAGCTAGACGTATTGTGAGGTAATTTACACGGCGCTCGCTATTCAATTTCAATTGCCATTCAATTTCAATTAGCTTAGCGTAGCTCTGGCCCCCAGGGGAAATTTGACTAAGTTTTTAGATAGCCAGTTCTGGAGTATCAACCGTCATGCGAGGTGTGTTCCTCGGCCTCCTGCTTCTGCTCTTTGCCATAGTGGCAACGAGGGCCCTCAATTGTCAGCCATGCAAGCTTCTGGAGGCCCGCAAGACGCATGCCAACGAAACCCACACACGGGAGGAAGATAGGCGGGGGAGCAGTGCCAAATAATCAGCAGCTCGTTTGACTAATTAGCAAAACTTGCACACACACACACACGCAGATGTCTGTGCCTTGTGCTCAAAAAAAAAAACAAACGACGTTACCTAAACTCAGTCTCAGCTGAACACTCGTCGCGAAACGACGGCGACGGCGATAAGTTGCATCATACAAAAACCCCATTCAATTAGAACTACAAAATGAAGTGCCTGGCTCTGGTTGTCCTCCTGGCTTTCCTGGTCGCACTCCTTGCCGGATCCTCGGAGGCCAGCTACTGTCCCTGCGACCTCAAGACCAAAGCGACGGAGATCTGTGGAACCAATGGCGTTACCTACAAAAATCGCTGCGAGTTCGAGTGCACGCAGCGTGAACACCGAAAACTAGGACGCACCTTGAGCATCCGCAAGGAAGGACAATGCTAAATACAAATTGAATAATTATATAGTCATCAGTTATGCTTCCGCTTCAAAATATATAACCCAAAGTAGTGCTGTGAGACCAACAAAAAGATATAATATACTCATCAAATTTTAATACCACAAATGTAACCTATTAATCCTAATAAATAATGTAAAATTATAATAGTTTCATTGAAGCAATTAAGAAATTTTTTTATACTTAAGTTTTTGGTTAATTTCATTGTATTTAAATAATAACCATCTGACTTATCGTTTTTTTTTTTTTTTTTTTAAGCGAGTATTGTTTGACTAATTAGCAAAACTTACAAACACACCCACGCAAATGTTTTTGCTTATTCTAAAAAACAATCGACGTTACCGAAACTCAGTTGCAGTTGAAAACTTTCCGCGAATCGACGACGACCGCTATAAGTTTCTTCATACAAAAACCCCAATCAATTAGAACTACAAAATGAAGTGCCTAACTCTGGTTGTCCTCCTGGCTTTTCTGGTCACACTCTTTGCCGGATCCTCGCAGGCCATCTACTGTCCCTGCGACCTCAACATAGTGTCGCAAATCTGTGGCACCAATGGCATGACTTACCGCAATAGCTGCGAGTTCGAGTGCATGCAGCAAGTGTACAAAAATATCGGACGCACCCTGAACATGCGCAAGGAGGGACGCTGCTAATGCAACTTGGAAAATTATGCTTCAGCTTCAATAAATATAAACAAAAATAATGCTGCGAGATACCCTACAAAAATAAACATATACTTATCAAGTTTTATGCATACCGTATCAAAATCGTTAGATTTTATAACACAAATGTAACCTTTTAATCCTGATAAATAATGTAAAATTATTAGTATTTAATGCAAGCAATAAAGAGTATTTTTCATACTTAAATTCTTAGTTCATTTCATTATAGGAGAACAGCAAAATCATCTATTTAAATAATAACCATCTGACATCGTTTTTATTTTTCTTTCAAAGCGAGTATTATTTGTCTTGGCTTATAAAAAAAGTCTGTTTGAACACATTTAATGTTTGCCTATGTGAGTTCTCAGAATATAAGAGTCTGCATTGTTCAGGTTAATATATATGTACAAGTTGAAATCCGACAGTTCTAAACATTGTTGGGAAATTTTTAAGGGATAGGTAGTTAAATCATCAATCAGCTGACTGTTTCGTTTTTCCTTTTCAAAGTTTAGAGCATATTTGTTTTTCTTAGTTTTTAAAATCTAGATGATTTACTGCGTTTTAGCAAATAAAAATAATTGTGATTTAGACTCTTATCTGGTAGAAAATCAGTTTCTAAACAACCTCAATTATATTATACAAGCCTAGGTATGCAAATAACGCCATTCAATGCTAATTAAAAGCTGCGCCGAGTGCGTCATCACCTCAGTTAATCATTTCGGGGGGCTGTCGCTTCCATTGACACTTGGGGCTGGGTGAATCGAAGTGGATTTCGGCCGCGTTTAAACAGTCGCCTCACGCACATCAATCAAATTTATGCATAATTAATCGTTCGCCGCGAGCGTTTCGATTCGATTCCCCCGAGCACTGCCGATGGTTGATGGCAGGAATGTGATTTATTAACTCGACGCAGTGACTTGGACTAATTGAATCTCAGGCCGTGC
Source organism: Drosophila ogumai (assembly GCA_018904815.1). NCBI lineage: Eukaryota > Metazoa > Arthropoda > Insecta > Diptera > Drosophilidae > Drosophila > Drosophila ogumai. The sequence goes on along the minus strand of JAEIIJ010017507.1, from coordinate 5,248 downwards.
GACACAAGGATCTAAGTGTTGGATGCATAGCCACTCCAAGCGGCCAAGTAATAACAGGAGCCACTGCAAGGCTAATAAAGGTAATAGGCCACATTTATGAGGTGCGGTCGAGCGGCTACTGTTCGTCGTTTTATTACAGGAAGCTGACTGTCAGCTGCTGCCTGGAATTTGGCTCGCCAGAATGTTATTAAAAAGATAATAATGAAAGTTCAGCGGGTTGAATCACGGCACTAAATGCGTTTTATCTCGGGAGCGGGGAAACCAGAAGCTTCAACTGAATTATCCAAATTAGAAATGGTACACACCGTGAGACAAACAAGATAAGATGTGAGTTTCTTGAAAGCGAAAATAGTCAAGAATTCCAGCAATGGGCTTAGAAAAAATAAAAATTACTACAAGATGCATTATAACTAATTAATAAAGGAGTGAGTTCTTCATAGATAAACAAATAAATAATACAAATTTAATAAAAATATTTAATATTTTGCACGGTTTATTTTTTACTTATTTTTATGTTAAAGCCAATAATCTAAATGTTCCCGATAGGGCTTAAACCCTTTTTCAGCAAAATATTACCAAATTACGGCAAATACAAGCTAATATCGAGCAAGTAGTATCAGTCATTGCCTTGACTGACGGTTTATCTATCAGAGCCCCAATCCGTTGATATTATAATATTCTGTCAAAAGAGGATTGCCCCGCCACCGCCCCTCCAGTAGTCATAACAATAAAGGCGAGATAGCAAAGGTCGGATGGATAAACGAAAAAAACAAGCGAGTGTATAGGGAAATTTACATGTGGAACCTACTTATGACAACGACGCCGACAATCTCTACAAATGCCAACAAACCTGGCGTTGTTGTAATCGATTTGTGATAACAAGTATTTGATAAGCGTAAACGTATTGACAACATCAAATAGAAGGCCCCAAAAAATAAGGCAAAATGAGACAGAGCTCATGCTTGGCCCGCCAAGGGTTGCACCGAAAGGGAAATGGAAAAGCGGCAGAGAGGAAAAGCGTAGCATATGTTTAGGCGCGTGTGCCAAATTCGTAAATATCTGGGATTAGTGGGAGCTCGATTTTTAATATGCCAAGCAGCCGAAAATTTCGTTGATATGATTAAATATTTACATAATACAAAATTTAGGCCGTGTATTTATTTATTCGTGCTCGGGGAGCCCGAAAACCCGAGAGCCCGAAATTGAAAAGTGCTCCGAATACAAAAAATGAAAAAGAAAAACGTTCAATCCGCCCCTCTCTGGATATGTCCTGGCACAAAAGGCTTCTCGCAAAGGCAATTCAATCAGCGTCGCGACATGAAAGCTAAACCCCGTTGTCCTGCCAGCAGCCGCCGCCGCCGCCGCCCCACAGACAGGTGAGACAGGTGAGTGGTGAGCTGGCACAGTTTTGGCGGGACAGACGGCGGATTAGCCGACGCTTCCCCGTAAAACATTTCGCTTTAACTTTTCACTTTCCGCCCGGTACGCATTTTCCCCAGGGGAGGTGCGGCCTGGAAATTACAGCAAATTTCCTTCGCTTTGATTCCGGAGCGCCAAAGGAATCCCAATGTGAGCAGGGAGCCACGCCCCGTGTCAAACCCTTTTCATGTCCCGGCTAAAAGCGGGAAATTATGCCGAATTTTGGCCTGTGTGATCAACGTGAAGATTTCTACACATATTTGTGCGAGCAAAATTTCCAATAAAGTCAGAGAACAGCCAGGAGCACTCTCAGGATTAACATTGGCAGCCCTTTTGTTGCTCGCTCGTGTCTTTTGAGGCTGGCAAAATGTTTAATTAAGCTGCCAGATTCAGTCCTGGTTGAAAGTTAAGTTCCAAGGAGTTGGAAGGAGTCAAGTTTCCAGTTTGATTGTCATGGTCACGCCAAGGAAGTTCGCGGGTTGCAGGATAATAAATGGGGTGGTTTAGAGGTGAGTTGGCTTGGTTAATAAGTCTGGAAGTAGTAACTGTCATTTGGTTAAAAGATTGATATGACATTGTGTAATATATATTTAATTTTTAATTTACCTTAAGTAAATTCTTTGTTTAGGTTAAAAAAAAAACATTTAAATTAAGCCAAGTATGCATTACTTTATTTTAGTTTTCCAACTTAAAAGTCTAACCATCTCATTTCAATCATTTCTTATAGCTATGACCATAATGGCATTGTAGCATCCCTCTCCAAAATCCTATAACAACCTTCATTGATCTCCACAATTGTTTAATCTAAAAATAAATAAGTTGGACAAAGCCTTCTTCCGTCCTTCCTTCCCATTGATGATACATTTTCATTGTTTCTGCTTCAGTTAAGGGTGAGTAAATTTTCCGCTGTTTGGCCAACTGGTCAGTATAAAACAAAATATTAAATAGTAATTGCTAAATGGTGGAGTAATTTCATTCAAACACTTTTCAAAGTGATGCCACAATTGCTCAAATATTTAAGCGAATCGCCAAAGCAAATAAACAAAACCGGAATTGAAAAGCCGGCTGAGGTATAAAAAGGCCGCCACACTTAATTGATAATAGAAAACTCGTTCGGCAGTTGACCGAGATGGGTGTTTTAAAAGCATTAACTTTAGTACTGAGTGTGGGTCTGGGCCTGGGCCACAATCACAATCAGCAAAAGGAGCAGGACACGAAATACAATTGGTGGCAGCACGAGGTCTTCTACCAAATATACCCGAGGTCCTTTCAGGATAGCAATCAAGATGGAATAGGGGATCTGCGGGGCATCACATCCAGGCTGGAGTACTTCAAGGAGACGGGCATCACGGCCGTTTGGCTCAGTCCCATCTACGAGTCGCCCATGGTGGACTTTGGGTATGATATTTCCAACTATACGAACATTCAGCCGGAATATGGAACCCTCGAGGACTTTGATGCCCTGATAGCCCGCGCCAATGAACTGGGCGTGAAGGTTATCCTGGACTTTGTCCCGAATCACAGTTCGAATAAGCATCCCTGGTTCATTAAGTCCGTGGCCAGGGATCCGGAATACGAGAATTTCTACGTGTGGGAGGATGGCACTCTCCTCGACAACGGCACTCGGGTTCCGCCCAACAATTGGTTGTCGGTTTTCTCCGGATCCGCCTGGGAATGGAACGACGACCGACAGCAGTACTATCTCCGGCAGTTCACCTACGGCCAGCCGGATCTTAACTACCGGAACCCGGCCGTCATCCAGGCCATGGACGATGTGATGCTCTTCTGGCTAAACAAGGGAATTGCCGGTTTCCGCATCGATGCCATTATCTATATCTACGAGGATGCTCAGTTGAGGGATGAGCCTCGCAGCGGGGCCACTGATGATCCCAATTTGGAGAACTATTTGGATCACATCTACACCAGGAACCAACCCGAGGACTACGGTCTCCTCCAGCACTGGCGTCAGCTCTTGGACAACTACTCGGCCACCCATGACGGACCCCTTAGGATCATGATGACAGAGGGCTATGCCTCGGTGGCCCAGCTGATGGAATACTACGAGGATGCGAACGGAGTTCAGGGTCCTGAGTTTCCCTTCAACTTTGACTTTATCACCGAACTAAATGAGAACTCGACGGCTGCCGATTTCGTGTTCTACATCCAAAGGTGGCTCATCTATATGCCGCATGGCCATGTGGCCAATTGGGTGATGGGTAACCACGACAATCCTCGAGTGGCCTCGCGTTTCGGGCCAAAGACTGTGGATGCCATGAACATGCTGCTGATGACACTGCCAGGCATAGCAATTACCTATAATGTGAGTATATTCTATATTTAAGATAGATTATATTCCGATTTTTCTAATTCCAGGGCGAGGAGCTGGGCATGACGGACTACAGAGACATCAGCTGGAGCGACACTGTGGATCAGCCCGCCTGTGAAGCGGGACGGGATAACTACAAGTGGGTTTCCCGAGATCCCGAGCGTACTCCCATGCAATGGAACGATGGACTCAATGCTGGGTTCTCCAATGCCAGCCACACCTGGCTGCCAGTGAATCCCAACTACAGGGAGCTGAATCTGCGCAATCAGCAGGTGGCCAGGCGAAGTCACTACAAAATCTATCAGTCTCTGCTAAAGCTCAGGAAGTTACCTGTCCTGAGAAATGGATCCTTTGTGCCGGAGGTGGTCAATCGCAGGGTATTTGCTTTTAAGCGGTGAGTATGGGGAGTGTTACATTTTTAGCAGCTATCACAGCAATTTTTTTGTCGGTATTAAGTGTAATTATTTACGTAAGAAATATTTATCTATAATTTAAATTTTGCTGGCTAATTTTTACGTTTTTTTTTAATTCCCAGAGAGCTCAAGGGCGAACACTCTCTGCTTACCGTCCTAAACGTGAAAAACCGCACCGAGGTGGTGGACATTGGCGACTTCATCGATCAACCCAACCGACTGAGTGTCCTGGTGACTGGAGCGGAGTCACAGTACCGAGTGGGAGATCGACTCAAGGCCGAGGCCATTGAACTGGCCCCCTATGAGGGGCTGGTCGTCCAACTGAACAAGCGAAAGTAATCAGCGACAACTATTTAGTATTCAGCATTAAAGCATGAGAAAGTTTTCCATTGGCCACACAGCTTTTCTACTTTTCATTTCAAATGTATCTCGGGTGGGCAATCTAATTCGAGTTTCCATTTCATTTGCCAGGCAAAAAACACATTTTCATTCCGTTTACATTACATTTTAATTGAATTGAAAGTACTTGCCGGCGGACCTTCTTCTTTTAACTCCCCCGTATTCTGGCACTTTCTCTGCGGCTAATTCCTCGACTTGAATTCAAAGTCGTAATTCATAATTGTCGTTCTTGTCGGGTTTTTTGGTCCCTCTTTTTTGATGAATGGTGGGCCGCAATTTAATTAAATTTGGCGTTCGAGGTGGCATAAATAAATGTGGTTGACTGAAGGCTTTGTTTTGATTTTCAAGTTTACGGTGCCAATTTAAAGTATCTAAGAAGCAGATGAGCAAAGTTGAGAAGGTACTAGTGACCGTTCAAAGGAAATTGAAGTAAAGTATTATAATTTATTGATAATAACTCATTCCTAGCTTAGGCAGATGTTTTTGCTTAATTATAGTTGCGAGTAAAATTGAAAGAGTTTTAAACAGAACTCATTTGTTGGTGTTCATAAAAAGGGATTGAATTGAATTAACTTTTCTTTGATTCAAAAATACTTTAACTAAGATGCAATTTATTTTATTCTACACCTTTAAGTCAGCATATTTAGCTAAACATTGTTAATAAGAAAGTCTTGTCCAAAAACCATTTAAA